>RCHF01000146.1:0-166800 GCA_003987895.1 Neonothopanus nambi
CCCGGTTCACAGTCGGTACCAAAGACCGGAAGTTTAGAGGCCTTATGCCGAGTAATGAGGTAGCTGTACTACCGGGTCCTGATCCTGCTATTGCTGAGATACTTCGTGATAACGATGGCGGCCCCTGGGCATCAATTACCATATCAGAGGTGGGATATCCCTGAGGAGTGTAGGTAGAGCGATGAACAGAAGTGTATGGCTCGCTCATTGAGCTAGGAACATCATGATGAGCAATTAGATGTGAGATCGGTGGAAGACTAGTCTGAGAATGACTCTGGTTCTCAGTAGGTGGATGATTGGAGGTGGGTATTAGTGTTGAAGAAGAAGAATTATTTGGAGCAGGAATGGTACGCTGAGAAGAAGTACCACCATTAATATAGCGGCTAGCAAAGGAAGTGAACGATGCGGGGATTGACATATTCGATATATCAGACAAATTGGACATGTTGGGTGCATTGGGCGCATTGGACACGCTGCCAGACATGTTTGGTACGTTGGGCGCATTGGGCGTATTGGGCGTGTTGGACGCGTTGGACGCGTTGGACACGTTGGACACGTTGCCAGACGCGTTAGACACGTTAGAAATATTAGACGTGTTAGAGGCCGCATTAGATGTCATGTTTGACAGGTTGGATCCATTGGGTCCATCATGTGGGTTTACAGTGACTGCACCTGAGGATGTAGAGGTGCTATTATGGCTCGTAGATGAGCTGGCAGAGGACAGGCCCCGTTGGGCCAAAAATTCAAAGAAAAATGAGCGCAATAGTTCGGGAGAGTACGATTCCATGATAAAAAGAAGCAGCAAGAATAAGCAGTAAAGAACGAATTGATGAGACGCAGTGAGATGCAGTGAGCCTAAGAGACAGTGTGTGCTTCAGGTGGTTCGACTTACTTGTGATCGAAAAAAAATAAATAGAGCCAATCATACCGTGACCATAGCCGGGCCTCATGCCTCACGCCTCAACTGGAAATCTTGAACAAACAAGACATTCAAAGATGCCCAGGCCCAGTGGCATAACTGTACTTAATGAATTAGTATATGCTAGAACATTGAGTTTGAGAAGTCCATACATTTTGTTTTTTCTGTGCAGGATTTTGATTAATGAAAATAGAACATATTTGACAGAAGCTTTCCTGTTTAGCAATGAAAGCAATTGCTTTGACCATCACTTTGAAGGTCATGGAACAGTGCTACAAGTACAAACATGGCACACAGCCAAATTGACCTTTGGAGACGGGTAATTGCTGTGACATTTGAATTATGTTTCACATCACTTCTGATATGAGAGTTAAATTATACTGTTAAGAGTGTAAGGGTCTACTACCTTGCGTCAGCTCAATATATGATTTGGATCAGAGCTACTATGAGAGTTGCTGCTTGTGACACTTGCAGGTTGTTATTCGATCTTTGCTACTAGCACGTGATCAATTTGACACATGCTACTTGACACTCGCAACTTGACACTTGATTTGAGTTATTAGCACGTGATCACTTGACACTTGCTATGCAAGCACTTAGAACTTCGGCTGTGAGCACTTCGTACATCAGGCTAAACATAAGTTAAACAGCTGTATCATTTATCTCTGACATTTGTTTTTTTCAGTGAAAACTAACGTGATACTCCGAACTCTGATAGACAGAACAGTTCTGTATTCACTTGTTATCGGTGCTTGCTACTTTAGGCCGTTCAGTTAGATTCCATTCCAAGTGTTGTATTGGCGCTAGTGAAATCCGGAGTCCAGCGGTTTGGCCTGCTAGTAAGTAGTGGAGTGAAGACTATGGTTGGAATGAAAGCTGCCGCTGCGATACGTGAAATGTCCAGACTCCGGACTCCGGAGCGTATGATCTGACTCTCTTCGGCCCGTGCCGGGAAAAGAGTCTTACGGTCAGGTGATTGTGTCGGTTCCTGTCTCGACTCTTCGTGAATCGTGATTCAATGGGTTTGTTACTTCGGTGTTAATAACACCCCAGTATTTCACACGTTATTAACATGTATTTAACGTTTATAACATTGAGGGGTCAAGAATGCACTGTGAAATACTGTGGTGAACCTAAGGCAACTGGGAGTCCTTGGGGGGTACAGACAGGGAAAGTTCACGCCACACATTACTCTCGGACAGCCTTCATATGGCCATTCTCTACAAATCCTCTTCAAGAGCCTCTCCAACACAAGTTCCAATGCCCCGCTGAGGCTCGGCATCAGCAAGCCGACCGATTTGATGACATAATAACTTCCATATTTAGTATACCTGCCGGAATATTCCCACAATTAAATCACAGTTATTAACACAAGTAACTAACATCACCCCGAGGCCGGGACCATTGTCACGTTTGTAACATCGCCGGATAGCAATCTAACGGGCCAGCCCTATCGAATCGTGAAGTTCGTCTCTCTTCGTACTACCCTGAGTTCAGCGGAACGTCGTCAATCTGAAAGTACCTCGAAATCTCTCTACGACTACCTCTCTTCAAATAAAAGGTATACACAAAGGTTTAATTCTGAGAAAGAGTTTACAACGTATGGCTAACGACACTTCAGCAGATGAAGTTACATGACAAAAAAAAGATTCTGAACAATTTGATTCGACTCTGCTTGAGTAACTTAGGAATTTCCACTTCCGATACTTCCGCCAGCACCACCTCTTCCTGACTTACCAGCACCTCCGCTGCCGGCAGCTATGAGGCATAATAAGTATTCCATCACCAGCCATGAATGATCAAAAGGCGCGATACTTACTAACTTTCCCTCTGTAGGTCTGGGTTGTAGTTCCTGTGTTGCCGCTTCCAACGGTACCTCCGTCGCCACCGACTCCATGCGTATTGGCGTTCGTAGAAGGAACCCAAAACTTGTCGCCATTGCCCTTACCCGAATCACCCCAGTTGCCTAGCGTAGTATCTCCATCGCCTCCCTTTCCGGATCCTGATGATCATAGGTCAGTTCAAGCCTCTCAGTCGACTCAGGAAACAAGAATACTAATACTGACTAACGACGGAGTTCTCGCCGAAGGTCTGTTTGGTGGTTCCTTTGTTGTTACTAGCGATGGCACCACCTGTACCTCCCGATCCATATTGGCTACCTGAGCCACCAGATCCGGCCTCTAAATAACATCGAACAAAGTTGTTTTTAGTTTCCTAGTCGGTTCCGTGCGCCGTGTATACATACCAACGTCGCCGTCAATGATGAGTTCGTTGCTCGACATCGGTAAAGAGACTCAGTGCGCTGGATGATTTATGTGTCTCAATTGTTGGATGTGGACTCGGATGCGTTGGTTGAGACAGAGAAGACTATTTATACGCCTCCCAAGCAGCTCTAGAGTATGTCACGGGGTGCACAAACGGTGGATGTTTTCAAATCCGACGATAATCGCGTCTTACGGTAAGCTGCTCAAATCTATGAATGCCTTTGTGCTACTAGGCTAAGGGTGTTGAAAGACAGCATGCTCAGAACTTTTTGAGAACATGAGCGTCCCAAGTTGGATTTCATTTCCGCAAGATTTCTGCTAGATCGCTGAGTTTGGGGTACGTATTAAAGAGTTCTTTGTTCCCTTCAACATTCGAAATGTTCTCTTGATATCTAAGGCAGCCGTTCCTGGATTCGATTTCCGCAAGATTCCGCAAGATTCCACTAGAACCGCTCGAGGTACATATGTATTTAAAAAATCCTTTGTTTCCTTCAGCATTCTAGTATTTTTCAATTACCCGTGCACTCACGCCCCCGCGCCAATTACAATCAAAACACATATGCATTGAATCTGGTAAGGCTTCATAGATCGTTCTAGCTTACAATATTTCGGACCATCTGATTTCATCAAGCTATGTAGTTTCTCAAGAATTTCCACTTCCGATACTTCCTCCAGCTCCACCCTTTCCTGACTTACCAGCACCTCCGCTTCCAGCGGCTATGAGGTAATGTAAGTAACATATCACTATGAACGACCAGAAGGCGTGATACTTACTGACTCTGCCATTGAAGGCTTGCTTTGTGGTTCCTGTGTTGCCACTTCCAACGGTACCTCCATCACCTCCGACTCCGTGTGTGGCGGAGTTCGTAGAAGGAACCCAAAACTTGTCTCCTTTGCCTTTACCCGAGTCGCCCCATCTGCCTAGAGTGGTATCCGCGTCACCACCCTTTCCGGATCCTGAGAATATACGTTAGTTATTTGAATTCTGGATACACTCGGGCCAAGAAAGTGTTCACTGACTAACGACTGCATTCTTTCCAAAGGTTTGTTTCGTGTCGCCCTTGTTCTTACTGGCAATGGAGCCACCTGCACCACCCTTGCCATAACGACTGCCTGAACCACCGGATCCCGCCTCTGGAGGTCGCGATTAGCATTGGATATCGATTGGTGCAAGTTCAATGCCCCGCGTAAACGTACCAACGTCGCCGTCGATGACTAGTTCGTTGCGTTGAGGCATCGTGAGTACGTATTGCTTGCGGTAATGTAGGTAATGTGTGTGATATGAGCAGTATAGTATGAGTGGCACGCTTTTAACTTGGTAAGTTTATATCAGTTCCATATTTATCAGGCCGGGCGCTAACAGCTTTCGATATCTGGAGGTTCAAGATGATAGCTTCCACCTTATCAGATGGATCCAAGAATATCTTCTACTGAACCCGTCCGTTCCTTCGCGCTCAATGACAGGTTACAACTGTGTACTACTATTCAGCAACATGACAGTCAGAATGCCGCATAAATCAGCGCTAACTTTAAACTTGAATACAGGTTTGATAGACAGCATGCCTGGTGTTTAACATGTGTGGGATTGCAACATATTCAGGTTTCACGAAAGGAAACATTATATCCCAATGAACTACGTTAAATCAGCCTTGCTTCCGCTGCTCCCTTGCGCTAGGACTCGCTGAAGCGCCTTGGAGGCGCCGGGACCATGTATATAGCCCTCAGCTTCCATGCTCAGATTTATCAAGTCAGAATTCGAATACTCGATCTACTGCCCCTTGACTGACTCTTTCTGATCTTCTCTGGACTTTCGCCGTCAGTGCCATTGCTTAGTTATAAGATGGCTACTACAACTCAAGACTATACAAATGCAACAGTTGGTAAGCTGTTTATCTGATCACTCACGCTAGTTCATTTCATCGAAGACTCTTTTAGATGCTGGTTCGGGGGGTACTGGCATCAATGGTGGTGTCGGAGGAAGAGGCGGCGATGTTGGTTCTCACAATGTCACCAAGGACTCCGGAAACACCACCATTACTGGTACAATATATGATACATCAACAAAAATTGGTGAATGTCATTCACTGTATAGAAGTTGCTTCTTGACTAATCTACTTCCATTCTATCTCATCGATATGCCAATTCCAGCGAGCAAAGTTAACAAGTGGTTTGGTATGTATCTGCCATTGGCACTCTAAATCTTCGACCCCGTCCGCATGACTAAAGTCCATCAAGCTTCAGGGAATCAAATAAGTGCCGGAAACACCATCATCAACAATGCAGGAGATAGTTATACTCATTTCCAAGATGATCACTCGGACAGAAGTTCAAATCATTACACCGTCAGTGGCAGCGACTCATCTTCACCGGGCTCGTTGTTGTCCCCTTTATCGATGTCTTCTCAGACATCTCTTCAATCATCCGAGTCGGCAAATACTTTCCCAGTCCCTCCGCTCTCGGCACCTCCGGAAGGCAGGAGTATGGAGTTCAGGTCGTTTCGTCGTTGATAATAATAGACTAATTGTAATTGCAGGTATTTTTGGAGGCGCGCCCAATGCGTCCCAGACTGACTATTTTCCCAACTTGAAGAGTGGCTACCCGGATAATGATACCCTCGGACCTTTGCCAGAGAACACCACGCGGGGTGAAAAAGGCGCGTAAGTATCCTAATACTTTAATCAGTGAATTCTATGTAAATCCCGAATCTCAGTGCAGGTGTCGGGCTCGGGAGCTCAGGTTCTGTGCATGCACATCAAATGCACCACAGTGTCTCAGCTTCAGCCTCTATCCCTCAATTCTCCAACGGTTACGGTAATGGTATGGAATTGCAATATGTCGTGTTACTCTCGTCTGAAGCTTTATACTAGCTTCCAATACTCACCCTGTGCCTCGGACTCGTAAAGAGCATCAAGCGCATGACGAGACATCCTCCGCGACATCAGAGGTTCCCGTATCTTCAGCACCCACTACTCCACGTGTTTCAACACCAACTGCTCATGATTATCCTCCACAGGACAGTATGTCGCACAGCTCTTCGACTTCCGCATCTTCTTCACCTGATCTTATGGCTAATGATAATCCTCGACAAGGCAGTACGCCGCCTAGCTCTGCCGCTCCCGTATCTCGTTCATCCTCTATCCCACGTGTTTCGACGCCGACTGCTCATGATCGCCCGACGCACAATGGACAAGAGAATATACTGCCTAGTAGTTCTGTGGTCACATCTCCGCCCTTTTTTCCCCGTGCTTCGACACCCGGTGGTCATGAAAATTCTCGGCAAGACAGGATCACGCCCCGCTCTGCGGCCTCCGCGTATCCTCCTCCACCCTCTATCCCACGCGTTTCGAAACCTGCTGCTGGTAATTATCCTGCGCACAATCGGCAGGATAGTATACCGCCAGGCTCCGCGGCTTCCGTACCTCCTCCACCATCTCTTCCTCCGCGTACTTCGACACCCACTACTGCTCATGAATATCCTCGGCAAAACAGTATGCCGCCCAGCTCTACAGCTTCCGCGCCTCCTTCACCCTATTTCCCACGCGTTTCAACACCCGCTGCTCATGATCACCCTATGCACAATCGGCAGGACAGTATCCCGCCCAGCTCTACGGCTTCTTCACCCTCTATCCCGCGTGTTTCAATACCCACAGCTAATGATTATCCGATACATGACGGACTTAGACAGGAAAGTATGCCGCCTAGCTACGCGTCTTCCGTACCTTCGCCGCCCATTTCTCATGCAGGACCCACTGCTCACAAGAAACAGGGCAGTACTTACAGCTCTCTATCCTCTGAGGACCACTACAAACCCCGCAACATCATCCTCTTTGGACCTCCCGGTGCCGGAAAAAGCTCTGTTATCAACATGCTTCTCGAAAAGGACGATTCTCCTTCAGTTTCCCCAAACGCACATTTGACAAGCCCCACGATGCAAACCTTCGATTGTCACCCAAGCACGTTTTACCACAAAGCTTACTCCGTCCCCATCCTTGGTCGGTCGTACCGCGTATTCGACGTCACAGGTCTCGCGGAGGACACGATAAACTTTCTGTCCGCAGATACAGTCCAGAACCTACACAAGCTCGTGCATAACCTACAGGAAGGCGTCAGTCTGCTCGTGCTTTGCCTTCGAGGTCCGGAGGTTACGAGGAACGCGAAGAAGAATTATCATCTGCTCTTTGACGGAATTTTCAACAAGGAAGTACCGATTGCTGTTGTTATTACGGGTCTTGAGGGTGAACCAAAGATGGAGGAGTGGTGGGGGAGGAATACGGTTAGATTCAGTGAATATCGGATCCATTTTTCGGGGCATGCATGTATCACAGCAACACGAGGAGACGGATCGTATGATCGGGAGCATAGGTACAACGAGTCGAAGGAAGCATTGAGAGACATGATTCTTCAGCATGCAGTGAGCTCCGGTGTTACTCGAACTGAAAAGGTATGAATTACTGTAGTTGATTCATTTTGAAGATGTTAACGCGAGACGACTTCAGGAAATACAGGTTTGGGTTGCCAGCATTAGCAAACGTCTTATTCGTCTTGCGGGTGGGTCTATGATATCTACGGTCAAGAGATTTCTTGCTTGAAACTGTGTTGAGATGTAAGTCATCATGGGATTCCTTACTGATGTTCGAGGCCGCGACTTACGATATAAATCGATAGTTTCGAATTATAGATATCCACGGAACGAATGCCAATGCACAGGATCATGGACTACATTCACAATTGGAAAACCCTATGCTGTACTTTGCCAATCATGTTCTTGTATAATAATCACCGCCTAAAGCTACCATCCTACTCATCAATGTATATCAGTGTCATACGCAGCACAGTTACAGCAGTACTAGTGAACCATTACTGACCGGTGTGTGAATTGTCATATTGGTTCATAGAGGCTGTAACAAAACAAAAATAGAGGGTGATACATAGAGGAATTCGATCGCATCCAACACGAACTGGGGTCCAACAGCTCCCATGGAAGTTATGTCCACCTGCTGGCTGCGCGCAGGGTTCATCGATAAGGCATTGCCATTTGATCGAACTGTGGACATTAAATCAACGATCTCTTTATATTTTGCTGGTCCATCGTTCCATCAAGCTTGCGCAGTCGTAAGCCCACTTGTCTCGGAGCTTACTTGACACAGTACTATTCGAGGAGATACCTATCTGGGAGGATAAGGGAGTATAAGACCGGTGCAACGATTCATCGAAAGTACCCACGAATACAATTCAGACACTTGTCACAAAATCATGTCCACTCAGAGTTTTCGAGGTAGCAAAATCAGTGGGTATCCTTCATCCTTCGCACTTGGAAGGAAAAATCATGTTTTCTGTGCTATCAGCGACAGGCTCGGGAGGCGATGGACGACTGGGAATCGGCGGACGAGGAGGCGATGTAGGCAGCAAGAATAAGGGTAGCATGAAGTCACAAATCTTCGACCAAGCCGACTTGAGTAAGTTCAGCTGAATAACTTGTATTTGGCGCTGATCTAACGTACTTTATACCATACACAGCTACTGGACGTGGAGGGAATGGCGATTGCTTCGGAAAGGGCGGACGTGGTGGTGATATTGGATCAAGAAATCGAACTGTCGCAGAACAAGATTTCACTGAGGCTGAACTGGGTAAGCTTCTGTTCAGATATCCTACGGTATGTGTTGACCGGTACTTCTTTAGGAACTGGAGCGGGTGGTAGCGTTAAGGGCGGAAAGGGCGGTCGTGGTGGTGATATTGGTAGCAAGAACTAGTTTAAACGTCGATTACTTTGTACGCCATCAGTTATGGTCTTGTTCTGAGAGAACGCAATACAAGTCGCACCATTCTTCGTCTCCGTCTTGGTTGTGCTCCGTGGAAACCTGTGTGGATTGATTGGCACCATGTCAGATTCTTATTTCACTCTTTCTATTTGCCCCATTGACGATATCGTATCTATGAAAGAACGACGAGCGTAAAAAAAGAGTTTGCAGGAGCTGAGAGCAAGTTGAGAGTCGGTGCGCAGTCGCCGTAAATCCTTTTCGAGCTCCGCTACTTCTTACCTCTCGGAGTTTCAAAGAGAAGGCTGCTGAGTCCGAACACGAACATCGCGGCCCGCAGTGCGCACATGAACAACTTGAGCTCAGCCAGTGAGGCCTTGAGGATGGACCAGGACATGTAGAGTGGGGTATGCATTTTCGTAAGTATTTTGATATAGAATTAGACAGAACAGAGAAAATAAAGGAAAGTATCAAGTTCTTCCTCCCCTCAGGCTCTCATTTGTGCGCTAACGCCCTTAAGTTGCTCTTTCTGCTCTTGATACCCCGGTACCCGAGCCTATTCTGCCAAGCTAATGCACAAGGGTAGCTCCGGATGTTTCGATTTGCCCACGACGGGCGCCGCGACGCCGTTCATCTGCCAGTGCACCTCCGAGTCTTTAGATGAAGGTGTGAATTTGAAGCTCTCGACGAGGATAGCTAGGACCGCCTCTGTAGATATTTGACAAGTTTGAGTTAGTGGTGAATAGAAGCAGTGGGAGGCAAAAGACCGTACTCATTTCCAGTTGAGAGAATTTAAAACCACTGAAAGCAAATGCCTGAGTAAAGTAAGACAGACGCAGAGTCAAGACGTACATGCACGATCGTGTTCCAGCACTGAAAGTCATCCTGAAAGCATCGTACATCAATCTCCCATCTAAAGCGTAGACTCGTAACTTAAACTCACAAATGTGAATAAACTCCCGGAACTTTCGCTCCCGTAACCTCCTTCGGCAGTGGCTCAAGCCACCTCTTAGGCTTCCACTCCAACGCATCGGGTCCCCAAAGCTCAGGGTTCCTGTTTGAATTCAACGTCGAAATTAAAGTGCGTGTTCCACGGCGGACGTGTAGCTCGTGCATTGGTCTGCCGTCGATGCCAGTAATGGGTGTGTGCAGAGGGATTATGGTATCTTCGCTGGCACTGTGGGAGGTGAGAGAGTAAGTTAATTGCATTATGCTGAAGGAGTAAGGACTCTGAGGAAATGAAGGTACTTACACTCGTATCATTGTGGGTACAGGTGCATACCTACACGGTTAACAAGTCTCGTCTCAGCCCATGTTTCTCATGTCACTGAAGGCTAGATAAGTGAATATTACCCACAAACGCAAGGTCTCCCGACAAATAGCATCAAGATAAGGTAGCGCGACCAATTTATCGTATGCCAGATCTTCTCCGCTGTTCTCCGCGCGCGCGTCGATGATTTCCTGACGCAACTTCTCTTGGACATCGAGGTGGGTTGACAGGAGGTGGAGGGTGCGAGATAATGCACTCTGTGGACGGAAATTGAAAGAACTCGGTAAGTATCGGTCAATTGAAACGTACCGAGGTAGTATCCATTGCTGCGAATGTGAGGGTACTGGAGCGAAGGGAAGTAAAGTGAACCTGAGTGAAATGGGGAGCAGAGAAGATTTCACTACTCACGACATCTACATATCGAAATCAGTAAGTAGGAATGATATACCGTACAGAATGCATACTGACCTGATCAATCACCTCTCCCTCATCAAGCCTATCTTCATCAGAAGCTTTCATATTCTCCCTCACTGACCATTGTCAAATTCGTAATCAGCCCAACCCACTTCTCATCGTTAAAGCTTCAAAGAAACCCCACGTACTAAGAACACTCAAAATATCCCTTCCCTTCCCAATCTGCATGGCAATCGCCTCATCTCCGTTTTCAAAAGCTTTCTTCTTACTCGTGTAGATCTCTCGAGAGAGGCTATGCATGTAATCCACCATATCCCTCAATTGATGTAGATCTTTATAAGGAATGAGACTGATGATCCACCGACGAAAGGCGGGGCTGCCGAATTTAGCTGCCCAGGAAGGTAAGATGGTCCGGGCGAAGGAGAGGCGGCTTAGAGTTGGGCTGGTGGCGGATTGGGGTAAGGTAAATTGAGGTAAGACCTGGCAAGTAAGTGGAGGCACGCACACAAGATCTTTGAGAGTCTGACTGTACGGATGAGCCTGAGCATCCTCCGTCATAGGGTCAAATGAGTATCCTAGACCGGATTGTCCAACAAGTTCGAGTGCTACGCGCGCGGTCCACGAGAGCATGTCAATCTGTGATCACAGTATCAAAGTTCGTATCCTGAAAGAGAACTAGATACATACGTACTTCTTGCACCGAATTGCCGTCTTTAAACTTGCTCCTGAGCGTGTTTTCCATCTGGATAAGAGTATCAATGTTATCACTAGCATTAGCATTCAAATATTCGAGGCCGAAGACAAGCATACCTTATGGATGATCTCGTAGAAAATGGGGACTGTAATGAAGACGATCCAATCAGTTTATCCGAGAAGCGCACAGATAGGAAGATACCAATTCATTAATACCCACCCATATCACGCATATGCGCAGCAGAAAAAACAGGTGTAAGCATTTTCCGTTGCTTCCGATGATGCACTCCTACAATTGCAGTTCACCAAAGGTTGACCAGGGAGGGGAATCCGTAGAAGCATACCTTGTGTACTCAACAAACCATTCCCAAATATCGCCCGTCTAACCCTATTATCATGAATTCAATAAAAATTCACCTGTCAGCCCCGGCGGTTGTAAAAAGAAGGAATGGTGATGGTAGAGTTACACACCAAAAAATCTCATCCGATTCACCGAACACTGATTGATCCTATAAAGAAAAGGTGGAAAAAAGAAGACAGACTGAGCCTGAGAGGCAGAACTGTAAGGGATGGGGTCGTACCTTGACGAGGATGGCGTGCATAGCTTTAGGGTCGAAGGTATAAAGCCACTTGGCTCCCATAATCGCAGACACGGAAACAACAGAACCGTCTACGAGAAGATGTGTCAACATTAACATATACGTGTTAAATTCGAAGGCATTACCCGGTCATTACTTACATTGATTCGCCAATTTGTGATGAAACTCCCATCCAGATGGATTGAACATCTGCTTAAGGTTACCTTCAAGGTGTCAAAAGGAAGTCAGATTTGTCGCCCGACTTGAAGCATGAGGGGAATCATCCCCACCTTTCAACCAAGAATCCGGCATAGGTCCAGGGACATTCTCCAATCCCGATTTCTGAACCTTGTTACGCAAAACCATCCAAAGGAGCTTCAGAAAGATAGCGCCGCACAATACTTGCGTCAGGACGCCAACGCTGATGATGGACATGGATAGTGCTAGTGATATAATGCCAAAATGTGATATGAGTCGATGCGTCGAGTTCAGTTTGAGGGCTTCTGACGAAGACGATGGTGCCTTTTATATTATAGACATGGGCACAAGCGGAGAGCCCGGCTACGTTTCGTAACATGTATGATGTACTTCAGCGACAGTCGCGACCGTACTATGTAGGGCGACGTACCAAGCACATGATCTGGAGGAGAGACGGAGATTCCGGCAGCAACGGATATGGAAGCTATAAGAGATTTCTCGAGACCACCAACGGTAAGAAGTGCCTTGAGTTCCCCAATTTGCCACGTCGCCTCGACGGCATACAAATGATATGGTGCCGGCCCCAAGAAAATGATATCTGGGACTTGCGTGTAAAGAGACGAAGCGTTTCGGCAACAGAAGGGTTCGGTGGGGTCCGGGCACCTATGATATGTGTCCGTTCTGTTGCCGAAATGCTTCGTCAAATGTAGACGAGATTTTAATCACAACTCAGGCAACGGTGAGAATAACTGCCTTGGAATGTGGGTTAGCGCCAAATTCGAAGACGAAATGAGCATACCCATAAGCAGACGTGCAGCCAGCGTTCATTTTGGTTTCAGTGGCCTTCGTAAGAATGGATTACGACTCACAGCAGGTCAAAGCTGCGTTGAGGTCTCTAGTAAGAGCTGAGTAAGTGCTAAGGACAAATTCGCCACGTGTAAGTACCTCCTCGATGCGACGGACCGCCGGTGCCGGCGACTTAAACCAGGCCAACAGGCCTCGTTTGAAAAGCTCCAACATGAAGCTTCAGGATCTTGCTAATTTTCAGAGTATTTTAATCTGCTGCTGGATGAGTACCTAATCACTCAACTTACAGCGTGTACAAAGTCGACTGTAAGTATCATAGCATGTATTCGGTAGTATTCGGTAGTATGTATTCGGCAGTATTTTAGTATTCGGTTAAATAATGTCTATCCCGATGGGATTTCCGACACACGTACTATCCATGGTCCATGGGATCAACGCGTAGCCTTCAACAATATCTAGTCATATGAAGAATTGGGATTTGGGTGGGTGGACCTACATGTGCACTCTAGTGAACTAGACTAACATTCAGAGGCAAGCTCGGTTGAGAAAATCCTTTGACAGTCGGAGTGACGACGCCACTCATTTGCCAAAATACGGCAGAGTCTTTTGATGAGGGCGAGAATTTGAAATTTTCAACAAGGACGGACAGGACAATCTCTAGGTACAACCCATGACGATCAGTGGGGAAAGATAAAACCAACAAGCCATGACGGTTGACTTACTCATTTCCAGTTGAGAAAACTTGAATCCGCTGGATAAAAGTTATAAGCTATTGATGTACTCCTAATTTTATCCCTAAAAGCACGCACATGCAAGATCGACTTCCGCCGCTGAAAGTCATGCTAACCATGATGCGTCAAAGTCAATCCCCAGTCATATAATAGCTGGGTTTGATAAACTTACAGATGAGAGTAGACTCCAGGAGTATGCGCATCCACAATCGTCTGGGGCAAAGGGAAAAGCCATCTCTCAGGTTTCCATTCAAGCACGTCTGGGCCCCACAGAGCTGGATTCCTATTGGACATCTGAGCTGAAATGATGATACGCGTTCCTCGAGGAACGTGAATTTCTCGAATTAGGGTACCATCAAGGCCTTTGATTGGTGTGTAAAGAGGTATGACTGCGTCCTGACGCGCACTGCAAGGAAGTCGGAAACAGTGAGCATGTTGATCGCACCGGTGATTTGACATCACATTAAAAACTCATGAATGAAGGATGTTGGGTACCGGTGCATATCTACGCGTCACATCTCAGTGAAAGATCGCGTCAAGCAATAGTGTGTAATGATTCACTCACAAACGCAATGTCTCTCGGCAAATAGCGTCAAGATAGGGAAGAGCCAATAATTGATCATATGCCAGATCGTGACCCCCTCCCACACGACGAGCATCAGTAAGCTCCTGGCGCAATTTATTTTGGACGTCTTGATGGGTCGAAAGAAGATGCAAAGTACGAGACAAGGCGCTCTGAAGTTGATACCAGCTATGTGAGCTATAATTAAGCGCACGTCGATACCTAGGTCACGCACTGAAGTAGTATCCATAGCCGCAAATGTCAGGGTGCTAGAAAGAAGGATTGACCATCGCCGTGAAAGTCACAGACAGGTCCAAAGCAACTCACGATATCTAGAGATCAGTCAGGGATATGTACATATGCCGTTCACTTATGGACGCTGACCTGATCAATGACCTCCCCCTCATCAAGTCTATCTGCTTCAGAAGCCTTCATATTTTCTCTCACTGTTTCATGTTAGCCCAAATCACGATGGAGCTCGTAAAACGTACTAAGGATACTCAAGATGTCCTTCCCTCTACCGACCTGTTGTGTTACAACCTCATCCCCCTGTTCAAAAGCGCGTTTCTTCCCAGCGTAGATCTCCTTGGACAAGTCGTGCATATAATCAACCATGTCCCGCAGATGATGAAGGTCCTTCCAGGGGAGTATATTGACTACGAACCGGCGAAATCTGGGGCTACCTATCTGCATCACCCAAGGTGGAAGGATGCTGCGAGCAAAGGTTAGACGTGACATAGTCGGACTGGGGACACGTTTTCGATAAATATGCAGAGTATGAACAAGACACCAGAAAACGTACATAAGGTCTTTGAGGGTTTGACTATACGGATGAGCAGTAGCTTCGTCTGACATAGAATCGAAGGAATAGCCGAGACCCGATTGCCCTACCAGTTCAAGCGATATACGAGCCATCCAAGAAAGCATGTCAATCTAAATCCATCCACAGTATTAGCATTTATTATTTCTGCATGAAAGCAGTTCACTATACTTCTTGTACTGGTGCGCCATCTCTCAACCGATTTGCAAGTGTATTTTGTAGCTAGAAAGTGATCAAAGAGTCAGTAATAGGATGTTTTCGCATGCATACCAGGAATCAACCTTGTGAGTGATTTCATAGAAAGTAGGCACTGCAGAGTCTGTGCTTAGTTCGAAATAGGAGTGTTGAGCTTTGTGTCACTTACCCATTTCCCGCAAGTGAGCTGTCGAGAAAACAGGGTTGAGCATCTTTCGCTGTTTACGATGATGCATTCCTTAAACCGTGAAAGCGGAAAGTTGAATATAATGTTGAGACTGGACGAGAACGTAAGCTACCCTCAGTGCCCAGCAATCCGTCGCCAAATACCAGCCTTCTCCCTCTAGAGCCACATCATTGGGTACTTGAAAGGTGATAGAGCAGACGATTCTTACTGCATGACCTCAATAGATTCGTCGAAGCTTGAGCTATCCTACAAAGAAGGGATTCGCAAATCAAGTTCGTACTCATCTAAGGCTCGAAAATAGGCCACCTTGGCGAAAATAGAATGCATGGCTTTAGGATCAAACGTGTAAAGATGTTTTCCCTTGATCATTGGCACATTCACGATAAATAGACTGCAATAATGAGGCAGAAGAAAGTCTCTCACCCCCATGGGCGCATTCACGGCAATGGCAGCGCCATCTACACTTATATGGTGACCCTCCTTTCGTACAACAACATGAGACGACATACATTGCTTGGCCAGATATTCATGATAATCCCATGCAGCTGGGTTAAACATTTGCCTAAAGTTACCTTGACATATACAATGAGAATAGGAACAGCTTGCCTCGACAGTAACTTGAGATACGCTTACCTTTCCACCATGATTGTGTCTTGGGCCCTGGTAGGTTCTCCAGTCCCGAGCGAGTCAATTTGCCACGCAAAACAAACCAGAGAAAGAGGGCAGCGCATATTGCTTGAGCTAACATGCCAATCATTGATTTACGTTGACGCGGCCTTGCAGTGAGAGGCCAGTGAGAGGCGCCTTTATAACATGTAAGTACGCCAATCCCGTAGATCATTATCATTGATACGGCATGATCCGTCTTGCATTCTGACGAACTTTGCGAGCTGGTCGGAAACACTTGAAGGCGCTGATTTCAAAATTCATTCGAAATGTATTGAGAACCCGCGATTGACTGTGTCTTTAACGAAACGTTCTCGTGAGCTAATGATTGTTTACTCGGAAACCCGGACGCAATTTCTCGGTAGTATCAAAATAGAGCTGCGCCGTATCTGAGAGCCTTCAAGATGAGTTGAAAGAGGTTCCAGAATCCAATGCTGTTCCAAAGAGGACGACGTGCTCTAAAAAGATGCCTCCGGTGATTTGAATGAAGCGCGTTGACATACAGGTAACGCACCGACGTAGTACCTAACTTTGCCATGATCATCTATAAGATATCATTCTGTTCGAATGCACGGATACGGAGGCGTCATTGACACCTGAATGACCTTCAAGTTGCACAACAAAATTCAGCTGAGGTCCAAGCCAAGTGCAAATCCAACTCCTTCAGTTACTCGAGAAGAAGATATGGCTTGCTAGAAGTCAATCGCTATTTCGTCTTCATAGAGTCAACACGCTTCCCTCGTTTCAACAAAGCTATTGCTGGAAAAAAACATCATAGTCCGAGTCTCGCCGCTGGTCAAAGCTGGGCCGTGGCTGTAAACAAAGGGTCACGTGTACAGTTCCCGGCAGGCAGTTCTTCGCCGGCTCTCCTGTTGTGGAGTCTGGACTGCTTCACGGGCGCTTCACATAGGGCGTCCGAGTCTCATTGTCGTGCCAGACGGATTGGCCTTTCTCTTTGTCTTCTTTATCTGGCTATACTGGAATCAAGAACAAAGCTGGTTTCTTGGAATGAATTTCTCGTATCAACACCACCAGCAGACATCTTTTGCTGGTTCATCTAAAATGCACGGTGAGTCCTGTTCAATTCTGCACCCTGGTAGTCTCTGACAGGCTGGGCTTGTCAGGGCCTTTCGAAGATGGGAGAAAGGAGAAACGAAGAAAAGACATCTCTGGAAAGGTCAACAAGGAGATTAATGATCGACGAGACGAGTGAGCGCATAATTCAGCAGCTGCTGCGACGATCTAATTTTTTCCTCTTCATGATCTACAGTGGGAGAAATTACAGTGAAAACATAAATGCCCTCCATAACACAGCTTTTACACTGTCAACGAAACCCGAAACTCTACCATTGTATAATATACGGCTGTTACCCTTATCCGTGGAACGGTCTGCTTTTCTATCGCAACTGCAAATGGAGGAAAGGTATGCATTGGAGCGTGCAGAGGTTGCCTATGAGGAAGAACGAGAAAGAGTCGAAGAGGAATGGAGAAAAGGACGCGATCGCGTACGCGAGCGTTTGCTGGAAAGTATAGAAGAACGTAGACGGCGAGCACGAGAGGACAAAGAGGGAGAAGGAACGTCTGCAGGTGCGTTTCACGTTGGGTTTTTTTTTCATTTTGGCATGTACCCATGATTTTGTCTAGACGCCACACTCGATTCTCAATCTCGACCGCACATTACGCGGAAGCTTCGCAACAAACTCGGTACATCCCCACCACCGACTCCTCTTGGTGCACCTGGCTCTGTGTTAGCGTCCAATGGCGCAACCCCGGGAGCCATCAGTAATCTCCCGATAACTTCAGGCCCTTTCTTAAACCCTCATTCCCTTTCCGTCGACGAGCTTCCGTCGCCGTTCCCTCTGCCCCTGACTGCCACAACAATACCTGCAGGAGGTGCTGGTGCTGGTGCCACTGGTTCCGGGACTGGCAATACAGGCGGAAGACGAAGACCAAAGGGCAGTGGAACGCACCAGAGCCAGGCTATCGGAGGCTTAGGCAAAAGTCTTGCCATGCTCTCCGCTTGCAAAGAAACCGAGATAGACAGCGATCTGGGAGAAATAACACGGGGTAATAAAAGGCGAAGGGCGGCTGTAATGGGTACGACAAAGCAATAACTTCTATTTTCCGGCTCTGTGCGTGGCTTTTCTTGTATGATCGCTTTCTTCTACTGCACCCTAATGTAACCATCGTCACCTCTCGCAATGTGATTTATATTTGCATGACTGTGTGTCGCGTCGCTCTTCGACTTCTTGCTTCACTACGGCTCTTTCTTTTCGTGTCGGGCGGTAGCTTCGCGCTTGCCGTGGTGCTCGTTTATGATAAACGTCTTGCTGCATCACGGCTTGGACTCTATCCCTGCGCAGCGCTTACTGAGAGCCATCATCGAGCGTTTGCTTCGGCGTTATTATGCTAAACAGACGACTACATAGGGGTCCTGTTATACGACGTCGCGGGTGACCGTTGTGCCGCTCGCAGCCGCTCCCTGTGAAACAAGTCTTCAAACCGCAAGATCTTGAGCGATACCTGCTGTAAATATCATTGCATGCTCCTGTAAATGTCGTGGCCTCGCCTGAGCGACTTTGGTTTGAAGTGAGCCTTCTGCGCGTAATTTATCAATTCCTCACATTGATAGAAATCTCTCCGTTTATCCGTTCTTCACATTGATAGAAATCTCCCCGTTTATCCGTTGCTAAGGTCAGATGTGCATCTTCTACGTCTTGAATCGGCGGTCTGGGGCGTAAGAGAGTCTTTCTCAGGCTGAATGTAAGGCTTTGTAATTGTTGTTATGAAGCTTCGCGAATCTTGAAAATTGAAAGTTACCGATTGCGTACCTGTTGCGTACCAGGACTTGGTACAAAAAGCATAGCATATTCAATCATTCATGCCCCGTGTCATTTAGAGCTCTGCTAAATGATACGCATCTTGGGTCAAGTCGTGTGTGCTGCCCTCTTCCTGGGCATTCTTAGATCCTTCTTTCGTCGCTCAAGCTCAAACTT
Organism: Neonothopanus nambi; assembly: GCA_003987895.1. Taxonomy (NCBI): domain Eukaryota; kingdom Fungi; phylum Basidiomycota; class Agaricomycetes; order Agaricales; family Omphalotaceae; genus Neonothopanus; species Neonothopanus nambi. The sequence goes on from RCHF01000146.1 coordinate 19,058, forward strand.
GGATAATTTACCTGGACCCAAGGCTGAATCTTGGTGGCATGGTGAATACACCAGTACCGGCACCTTATTAAAGTTCATAGTACCTCTGACACGCTTCAAGGCAATCTCAGGCAGATATTCAATCCCAATGCATGGGAGTTCCACAAGCAACTTGCCGAACAATGTAAGTTGAGCTCATTCAGATCCGAGAGAACTATCATTGAAAGACTGGTTTAGATGGACAAGTTGTTCGTATTTACGGCGCGATGGGGGTAAGAGAACCAGCTGGGCCATGTTTACGATCTAAGGCGTACTTGATGTGTTTCATAGCAAAAGCGCCTCTACACGTCTGACCCCAAAGCCATGCACTCTATTCTCGTGAAGGTCCGTACTTCTCGTTTTACCCTCGAAAACATGTCCAATTCCGCCATTTTGTAGGACCAAACGCTTTTCGACGAAGGCGCTCCTACCAGGGAGCACGTCTTTATTTCTGTCCTTTTTTTGCCTATAAACTGATGGCCTTGTTAGAATCAGACGATTGATATTCGGTAACGGATTGTTAGGCACAAATGGTAGCTTCCTTGTTTTGGACCGAGCAACACCGTCCACTGACTCCTATACAAGGACCCCACCATCGTAAGCAGCGGAAGATGCTAAGTCCTGTATTCTCGGCGGCGCACATGCGGGAAATGTGTGGGTAACGTTTTGGTTTACTTGTTCTGTATTAAGCTCATCCGAGTCGTGTCTCTAGTACCTATCTTCTATGGTGTAATCCACAAAGTAAGCGATCATTATTGTGTAAATTCCTTGGCCTTGGTTCTCATTACGTCTATGAAGTTGCAAGATTCGCTAAGGAAGAAATTTCAAGAAGGCCCGCCGACACAAGAAGTATGGTCATATTGCGTTTCAAGAGTACACCTGAACTCAGACACAACGCAAATGTAGATTGATATGCTCTCTTGGATGAGCCGCACTGCCCTTGAATTGGTTGGGCAATCAGGTCTAGGCTACTCTTTTGATCCACTCACAGACGAAGCTACTGTTCACCGGTACAGCAAGACCATGAAGGAATCTATGTAAGAATTCAATTGCTGTAAATACGTCACCGTATTTCACTCATCTACGAACCACTCCTACAGGTCTAAATTGCCACGTCTAGTGTTTGCGATTAATTACATCCTTCCTTGGGCAGTGAAGATTGGCCCGCCAAAGTTTCGCAGGTTTATGATAAGTATATTGCCTTGGAAAGTTTTGCACGAGCTGCGCGATATGAGTGATTACATGTACGCGGTGTCGAGGGAGATATACGAAGGAAAGAAACGCGCTTTGGAGCAAGGGGATGAAGCCGTTTTGCAGCAAATTGGGAGAGGGAAGGATATTCTTAGCGTCCTCAGTACGTTAACTGACACTTCCGCGCGATGATTTGATGACATTGTCCTTCAGTGAGAGAGAACATGAAGGCTCTGGATGAGGATAAACTCGACGAGAGTGAGCTCATTGACCAGGTAAGCTCTTGATGTTCATCGGGTGGGAGCTTACCCGCTCATAATTTCCTAGATGTCGTGAGTATCAATTGGCATCATGAACAGGCTCGACATACATTTGACTTGTTTCAACAGCACCCTAATATTCGCGGCTATGGATACTACCTCGGTACGTCGCCCAAAACAATGGCACGCGGCAATCTATTCACATATGAGCAGAGTGCGATGTCTCGGACGCTACAGCTTCTCGCCTCCCATCAAGACGTCCAAGATAAGCTCCGTCAAGAGTTTGTTGAAGCTCGTCGCGCAAACGGGGGTAACGATCTTCCATACGACGAGTTGGTGGCCCTTCCTTATCTCGACGCTGTTTGTCGAGAGACACTTCGCCTGTGAGCACATTCTTTAGCAAGACTTCAAAGGAATCACTGAGATTCACGGTACAGCTACACACCGATATCCACGCTTCGTCGAGCGTAAGTCTCATTCCCTTGCGAATGTGGACGGCATTTTCTCATTTCCTCGTACTTGAAGTGCTTTACAAGATGCTGTAGTCCCTCTCCACACGCCCGTCATGGGTCTGGATGGCACGGAACTTCGAGAGATCCATATTCCTCGTGGAACGCATGTGACGATTTCCGTTGCGAACGCCAACCAGAACCCGGCACTTTGGGGTCCAGATGCACTCGAGTGGAAGCCCGAGAGATGGCTTTCGCCTTTACCCGAGGCGGTACCCAATGCCCGCATCCCGGGAGTGTATTCACAGCTGTGAGTCGGGATTGTTGCTGCCTTCGCTCTCAGGTTGACAGTATGCTTTGAATCGACTAGGATGAGTTTCGGTGGAGGTTTACGATCTTGCATGTACGTCTTGATGATTTAAGGCAACCTTTAGTTCGCTAATATTGGGTCTGTTCATACAGTGGTTTTAAGTTCTCGCAGTTAGAGATGAGTAAGTCAATGCAGCTGACCTTTTTATCGCGCATTCTGCTCATTATGTGACGTGGCCCCGTCATTCAGAAGCTGTGATGTCCATCCTTATCGAGAGTTTCAAGTTTACGCCCTCGTCGAAGGACTCAGAGATACGCTGGGCGATGAGTGGTATTTCAACCCCGTTCGTAGGAAAGGACCTTAAACGACCCAAGCTCCCTATTGGCGTTAAGTTGGCAGATTGAGTGGTGGAAATGTTTTTTGAGATCTGGAGTAAGATTCTGCTAAAAGTAATACCTTTTTGAAGGTTATTTCCCGTCTGTAATGTTCATTTTTGCTTGAGAGCTCTGGCTCGGAGGAGTTTCCTTGATGACATTTACAAATAAAAATCCCAACTCAAACACCTAGAAGGCATTCATGAGAGGTCGATAGTAGAGAGACTTGACTTATCGAGTGAGTGAAGAGAGCAGCAGAGTTTAGTGCTCTCAGCTCTGGCTCATGCACCGCGAGGTTGGCCTTCCACGTGATGAAGCTTTGAAGGCGCGTCGTCGAACTCAGCTTTTTAGGCGTTCACTTCAACGCGAGTCTATCATTCAACTTTGACAATCATAACGTTCACGGACTGCAAAACCGGACCCTAGTCTTCCTTCGCTTTCCTTTCGACGGTGTCAGTCAATCTTAAACTATCTGAATCTCGACAACGAGCTTGCAAGTGCCGATCGTTTTACTTTCGACTTTTGCCAACAATGTGAGGCCTAAGCTTAGTACCTCTTACCTATCCGATTCGCAAACACGTCCTTGTTTTCAGAAGGAAATAAATACGGCTTGAAGAATTGGGTTGTCTGAAGTAGGATAAACTAGTTGAGTATGCATGTCTGAGAGTCATGGGTCTGGCCAGAGTGTGGAACATTGAGATCTATTCAGCTCTAGAGAACACATGTAAGGGAATACACGACAGAGTGATGACAGGGGGAGCTCAATCGAAGCGGCTAGTATGGGCGACATGTTCCTCAGGACTCAAAATACTTGAATGTCAAGCAGCCATTCGCATGAAGAGTAGGACAGCAAGACTCTTCCAACCACGCTTTCGTCAACTTGAGATCTTTGACCTTCAGTCCATGTCGGGAAGATTTGTAGCTGAAGATGACCCGTCGCGACGAAAGGCGGGAGTGAGCTGGAAGAGATCTCGTCAATATTTCGTCTAATTCTCGCCACGGTCCGGGCGGGGATCTTGAAGCCATTCTAGAGGGTCACGTCCTATTTCAAAGATGAGTGTAAATTCCTCGAGGCTGCAGGAGTCGTATATGGCACTGATATCGTGGTCGTATAGATAGCGAACTTTTTCAGGCCTATAAGTGTGAACAAGAAAGGGTAGAGCGCGAAGAGTCAATCGTTTGAGTGAACAAAGACGGGTCATACAATCGACTGTGATAAGGGGGCCAGGCGCTGTAACTGGAGTGACCATTATGATAAATGAGTTGCGTCACTTATGGTATTATGAACAACTCACCCTCCATATAAGAATGAGCGATAGTCAGATCTTCAAGCGTGTCGGCTTGGAAACTCCAGAATTCTCGCATAAAAGACTCGCTAGTTTCATCCGAGAATATTACATCTCTGCAGGTGAGCTGGCGCAAACGGGTGGCGTTATTTGGTGAGCATTTAGTGAGGAAATTGAAGAGAACATCACATTTCGACACTGTGATTGAAAGATATTCGAGTTGAGGGCTCCAAGGAATACTTGTGCTATATAAAAGAAGCTCTATCCAATCGTCATCAAGGGGGGCCCAGATTTGATATAGAGAGAGACGCTTCAAAGTAGAGCACGAGCCAACGAAGCGAGCGAGTTCAATGATACAGGAATATACGTTGACGAATGAAACTTTGAGAGTGTGGAGAGCACGATGAGGTTCAGCGAGACGATAAAGAGACATATAGAGAGCCGGCGAAGCCGCAGACCAAGTCGGCTCGCTCTTGTAGTCAGGATAATCAGAAGGGAACTCGAAAGAAAGATATCTCAAGTTGACCAGCTTGTCTAGTACCAGCGGAAGAGAGTAACTATGTAGAACCCAACTGTATTTGTCGTGGTGAGCGTCGGTGAGGTAAAGCTTTTTTACGAAACGAGCGATGTGTGGAGATTCTTGTAAAAGTTTGTAGAAGCGCCTGCAGGTTTTCCGCCAGTTGGGGGGAAATAGCTCGACTGAGAAGAGGATGTGATATTGGCTGCGGTTGCACATAGATTTCGAGACAATAGATAGCGATTCCAATGTCTCCAGGTCATCATGAAGAAAATCAATAATCTCATCGATTATTTCTTGAGGAAAGTGGCGATTGAAACTCTGAGCCGATGGTTGCACCTCCATGTAGTGAGCGTCAGGGAAAGAGCTGAGCTGCACTGCCACAATTAACTTGCTTTTGAACGGCTACTACCTGCAGTGCCTTGCGTTAATTCGAACGTTGGAGTCGTTGGTGTAGTCGTTGGTGTATCAGTAGCAGTGAGTTTTACTTTTCATACACTCAGATGAAGATGGTTTATGCAATGCTAATAATACTTTCTTTGTCTACTAAGGATACAGCGTTCATCTAGTTTGATTACTCTGTCTTAACATAGACACTGGAGTCGTAATAATAATCACGCATTAATCCTCAGTTCATCTTCCTCTTCTTATTTGACTTTTGACTCATCGAGGAACCTGCGTCGGAGCTCCCGCCACGACTCGCACCATTGGCCGAGGCGGTAGTACCAGATGCCTCAGCAGCTGCACCTGACACCGATGGTTCAATGACAGGCAACTTTCCCTTGCCCTTGCCCTTTGCACTGCCAGTGGGCTTGTGTTTCCTTCCATTTAGCCGTCGCAGAAGAAGGGCCCGCAACGGAAATGGCCTGACGTAGCCTGGCTCAGACTAGGCAGTGGGCGAGCATTAAAAAAATTGCAGAATGCTAACATCACGAGCTGTCAGAAAGCACCACATTGACTACATGGTCATATTCTGCAGCTTTCATGCGCTACTCGTAAATAGCAGTCTTGAAACCATCGAGGTCGGTGCCACTGCACTCATCGGCTGACTGAATAGGTAACAGAGTATAATCACTCTGAGGGCCCGAGTTAGAATCAGAGTCCTTCTCATTACTCTGAATGGAGGATTGAGAGTCAGTCTGAAGCCACTCGACCAGTTCATTCTTCACATGCCAATGCGAAGGGAGACCTGTCTGCCACTGGAAACCCATGAGCAGAGCTATCGAAGGAGCAGAGGGTTGTGGCAGACGTCGGGCAAGAGTGTTCATGGTGATGTAGTAATGCTGGACTATGAAGAAAGGATGCACGAGGGAAGTAACACGAGGGAGATATGGGTAGGGGTATTCGAGACGTTCTGCGCGTTTCTTGCTGCCGTCGGACGTATGAAGAAAAAGCATGGCCCTGCTCATGATCGGCCATAAAACATACTCGTATTCCTGTTCAGGAAACGCCTGCAATCATTGCATCATTAAGCACGTCCAAGAAGGGAGCGTAGTTGAGCAAACTCACCTCGAAACAGCTTCTCCGGGACTCGATAGGGACACTAGGGTTAGCATCGCTGAACTGTTGCATTTTCTGCAGAATATTTCGAGTTGGCAATAGAGTGAAGCGTTCCCGTTCGATGGCGTCGGCGATGGTAGGCTGCGCTTTGAAACAAGAACGCGAGTAAGTACACGCACGAGCACAGGCCGATGTCAGATAAATACCAGATATAGTGCTCAAAGGAGAGTTTAGATCCATGCCATTCATTTTCAAGCCCCAGCTGTACTCGCATCCGCGAATCTAGATGAACCTCGTAAGCCACTTGAACTACCTCTATAAAGAGCTAGATGCTTACCTCGTGCTTGTTGAACCTCCAGCATTCATGAAAAGTATATCTTTGAGGTTAAATTAGGGTAGAGCTGAGGCTAATGTAGTCGAGAGGATAAACAGTGGAGGAGTATTGAGGTTCTTTTGTGAAGTCCATGAGGTGAGTGAACGTTGACGCCACCCTGGACGCGAACACTGACACTGACAGGCGCAGACGCGTTTTATCAAAGGCGGACACGATTACTAATCATTTGACTACTCCAACTCGTTGGTCTCTCTGGAACTTGAAGCTCATGCCCCGAGCTCCCAGCCGTTTACCGAGCCTATCTTCAACCATTGATGCAGTTACGAAAGCAAAAGGAACGAAAAATGGCTGTAGGCATAACCCTGCATAACCGCGAGTGCGCTGAGGGAGCTTTGCGGGGACACGAATTGTATCGTTGGACTTTCGTTATTCCGACTTCGGAAGTCCATTGTTTTTCTTACTATTGTCTGCCTTTTTTGTAGTCGATCAAAATTTATCTCTACTTTCTGCTAAAGGTCGAGCGGAGCAAGTGCCCAGTACTGTCGGCAACCAACGCCTCACAAACTCCTGGCGCTGACATTCTATTGGTGGTGCTTTCTGGCTTATTTGCGTGTACCATGTTCAGATCTTGAATAAGTCAAATGTTGCAACGTAGACGATTCTGCCATGTCCACTACTCAAGAGTCCATCTCTACGCGATCTTAACGTAGTTCAGCGGCGACACTAGTTCAACGAGCAAGGTGATCCCTGGTCCGCAAGTCATGACCCAACGTTCTTATCCAACGTAAACGTGGTATAGTTCTTCCTTGATTTGTCCGAAGCAAGTCTGATGCTAGACGTGATGTGGCAGTTTTCCACCAAAATATAACTTTACCTGCAGCTCGCCTTCTCGGTAAAATCCTTCGGTACGGAGAATTTGACTTGGCGTGCGTACGCTAAAGAGGCTTAAAACCACGTTCCCTCCCCAGGCGACTCCCTTACTGGACATACGTCCCGGAATGAGACCCGCAACTCTTGGTGAGTGGTTTGTTTTGACCCTGGTGTCCTCTCTCACACAATCCACGAATATAGGTAGAATATTCCGATCGGTCTGGACACATTTCGTAGTCTTGGTCGTCATCGGCTTCACTTCATACACCGTAAAATCATTGTTGATTCCATTGGATGTATACTGACTTTCTGCCCCAGTATTTCAGACCATTGCCAGCATGGTCAATGCTAAAACCTTCTGAGGTCCTGCATCCAGATGCGGATTCTGTTGCGGTTGACAATGGTCCATTCTATACACCAGATGACCCCGTCGGAGGCTCGGCGTCCGAGGAATTGCCGAATGAGGGCCTGTACTTCCCTGGAACGTCCGCCTCGATGAAGGCAGATGTCTCTAAACGGGATGCTGTTGTTGCCGCGTTTAAAGTGTGTCTTGTGAGCTTCGAATTGCTCAACAGTTTGCTCATCTTGGCTTTCAGCACGCCTGGAGCGCATACGGTAAGTTACTTTCTTCTAAAGCACACCTGTTCGGCTTCTAACATGAAATAGAGCGGGATGCTATGGGGACCGACGAATACTACCCTATCCGCCATGGAGGTGCCAATCTCAGTGTGTACGGAGGTATTGGGTATACGATCGTAGATGCCGTGGATACCATGTATATTATGGGCTTGAGGTCCGAGTACGAGACCACGCGCAGGTGGATTGAGACTGAGCTTAACTTCAATCGTACAGCTCTCTACTCAACTTTCGAGGTATGTTTTTCACATGATTCGAGTTCCTATACTGACTATCGTAATTAGACCACGATACGTGTCCTGGGCGGACTACTCAGCGCTCATTATCTTACCGGCGACATGCTATATCTCAAACACGCTGAAGACTTGGGACATCGCCTAGTAAAAGCATTCAACACGATGTCGGGGCTGCCGCTCCCGTTCACGAATCTTGCAGCGCCTCAGAGCTCCAAAGGCTCCCTTTATACAGGACCGGCAGAGGCGGGATCTTTGCAATTGGAGTTCAAGTACCTGGCTCAACTTACGAGGAACGAAACCTTTTGGTATAAGAGCGAGCATGCCATGTCAGTCATTAGTAAGGCTTTGCCGCCAGATAACCTCGCGCCTACGGTTATGAAGTAAGTGTCCCTCTCCAAAGCATCGTGTGCAACAAAGTAATATTTGCTTTCAGCGTGAATGATGGCAGTTTTAAGAGTTCTGTGATTCGCCTTGGCTCGTCAGCTGACTCGTACTACGAATATTTGCTGTGAGAAGCTGCCGAGTTCCTGCCCCTGTTTCTGCGAGTCTAACTGTCATGTTCGTCAGAAAACAATATTTGGAAACTGTGACTCAATCCACTTCCTGCATTTAGTCTTGACTTCTGATCACTTACTTGATTATCAGGATAGGACAGAACCGGTCTATCAAGATGTAAGTAGCTTCATATATCGCTGGGCGTTGGTATTGAAGAGCGTTGGTAGATGTACAACAAGGCAATGCAAGCCATTCATGATAAACTCGCGAAAAAAACGCCCACCAAAGGTCTGACCTATATCTCCGAACTGGCTCCGAACGGGCCCGCATCGATGCAAGGCATTCAAACGTATTTCCACCCAATTCAGATAGGACGAAATTAGTACTGAAAATGGACTGCATAGGAACTGGAGAACTCAACATCGGCAGGAACACCTCGTCTGTTTCCTTGCAGGATCGCTCATGTTAGGAGCCACGACATCTGGCTCACGAACTGGCTCAGTCTCGGTACCGCCTCGACCCCAAGAGCTGCTGCCACATGGCCTACGAGATTGGAAGACTGGTGTGGGTCTGTTAGAAGGCTGCATGAGCACTCATGATACTGCGACGTAAGTGTCGAGATTAGTGGCCGAACACTACATTTACTCAGATGGGGTGTCTGTAGTGGACTCTCGCCCGAGGGTGTAACCTTTAGGAGTCTTGAGGAGGGGTTGGATGAGAGCGGTCGAGATTGGTCGGTCCCCAGGTTCGTGTTATTCACCAAAGGAATCTTGGTGTATGCCTAATGGTAGTTTTGTGCTTGTTTTAGGGCTAGCGATGGTCGGAAACCGTATGATGCTCGATATATGTTGCGGTTCGTCTATTTTCAGTATGCGCATGTTTACTCTCACTCGTTAGTATCCAGTCCTGAAACGGTGGAATCGTTGTTTCTTGCATGGCGACTCACCGGTAATCAACGATATCGTGACTATGCTTGGGGAATCTTCACTTCTATCGAGAAATATGCTCGATTGCCTGGGGGCGGTTATGCTACTGTCTTGGACGTGGATCAGGTACCTGTGGAATTGCTTGATAAACAGGAGACGTTCTTCATGGTATGCGGTCACCTTGAATAGAGCTTTATACAGCGACTAAGTAACTCATTGTCGTCGCAGAGTGAGACTCTTAAATACCTCTATCTGATTTTTTCCGACTCGAGCGTGCTACCTTTACATGGTGAGTAAATTCCAGGTATATGTTTCAAGAGAATATTGATAATCACGGGCATGAACAGACATTGTTTTCAACACTGAGGTATGTAATACTGCGTATAATGCCAAACTTCAATTCTGGGTCTTGCTCAATCAATTCGCCTTAGGCTCATCCATTGCCCATCTTTCGTCCTACCTTCCAGCCCGGATTTTCATGATCGAGTTATACATTCTTGAAAGCTAGCGCGCGCGTTGTACTCTGTATCGATAGTGCTACCATTCTCCCATGTTCGTGCATAGATTACGTGCCGTTTTGACTGCTAATGGAGACTAGAATTCTGTACTACTTCGTGGTACTACTCCTAACTCCCTGGCTGGACTACTCGGTTGGAATTTGAAGTGCCCTGGGTAGAGATTGCCTCTAAGAACCTAAGATGATATGATACTTGGACGAAGAGCTTAAAGGGTATGGCTGAGGCTCCACTAGAGACAGTTCTCATAACCAGTTTGATTTGAAACTTACTTCGCTGCCGTACAGTGCCGGCAGCTGTACGCGACGCGAGAGTGAGGGTCACGTGCCTGAATTGAAACGCGAGGGTGTGATTGTCACGCGTTTTGACTTTCAACCAGCACGATCCACCATGAGGATCGAAGAACTCATTATTGAAGGTATATAACTTAGCTCAATATCGAACTACTGCTAATGAGCTACCATCAGGATTCAAATCTTATCCTGTACGGACCCAGATAACGGGCTGGGACGCCTCGTTTAATGCAATCACTGGTCTTAATGGGTCGGGCAAATCCAATATCCTGGATGCTATATCCTTTGTGTTGGGGCTTACGAACATGTCTACGGTAATCTTCTAAACTTCCTCGAATGTGGCAGAGTCTCTGACACGATGGAATACTAGATGCGAGCCCAGAATCAAGTAGATCTCATATATAAACGAGGACAGGCTGGTGTAACAAAAGCTAGTGTAACCATTGTGTTTGATAATTCAGACAAGGATAAGAGCCATCCGGGCTATAAAGATTGGAAGCAGATTACGGTTACGCGTCAGGTTCGTGAGGTTCATGCTTTCATACATTCAGGGCTCAGGAGCTTGTTTAGTTTGGCCTGCCCAATGTCTCGAAGTATCTGATCAATGGCCACAAGCAAACTCAGCATGATGTTCAAGCCTTCTTTCAGTCCGTTCAGCTAAACATCAACAACCCCAACTTCGTCATTATGCAGGGTCGCATAACGAAAGTACGCCATGTCGTATACATATGCTTGTGATGTTCCTAATATTTCTAATGTGACTCAGGTACTCAACATGCGTCCCCAAGAAATTTTGGGAATGGTTGAAGAGGCAGCGGGGACCCGCATGTTTGAGGATCGCAAAGACAAGGCGAGGAAGACTATGGCAAAGAAGGACAAGCGCGTTCAAGAGATAGCTTCTATTCTTGCGGAGGAAATTACGCCGAAGCTGAACAAACTTCGCGAGGAGAAACGTACATTCATGGAGTATCAGAAAGCAGAGAACGAGCTCCAGAAGATTGAGCGTGTCTTGAAGGCTTGGGAGTACGAAGACCTAAAGCGACGAGTGCAGACTAGCACGTCAGAAATTGCAGCAAAGAAGGACGAGCTGAAGGCCGCTAAGGAGAATCAAACCAAGTTTGCGAAGGAGTTGGAGTTGATGGAGAAGGAGATGAACCGCGTCAATAAAAAACGAGAAGAGGAGATGAAGAAGGGTGGTAAAATTAGTCAGCTTGAAGAACAGGTTGGGTTGCTTGACAAGGAACTTGTGAAGGTACGCACGAAGGTAGACATTGGGCATGGGACAATACGGGACGAAGAGGCACGCTTAGTATCTTCGGAGGAAGAGGTTCAGAATGTGAGTGGAACCATTCTCTGTGTTGCTTTCAACATTGATTCATGCGGCTGTGGTACTATCTGGTAGCTCGAGGCGTCTCTTCGCGATAAGAAGAAAGAGGTCGACTCTCTAGAAGCCGCCTACAATAACGTTAAAAGCGAAAACGATACCTTACAAAAGAAACTCACTTCCGACGAGGAGCTTCTTCAGACCCTCCTTACTGGTTTATCGTCCAAAAACACTAACACCAATGGTGGGGGTGGCGGATATATGGGCCAGATTGCAGATGCCCAGGCCACACGAGCACAAGCTGCAGCCGAGGAGGAACAAAGTCGCATGAAGCTTACAATGAGCCAAAAAGACCTTGAATCTTCAGAGGCTCAATGGAAAAAACTTGAGAAGGTAGCAGGAGATGGTAAAAAGCGAGTGGAGTCGATGAAAGCCGCTGCCGGCGATGCTAAACGAAGGGTTGAAGCATGTGGGTGGAATGATCAGCTAGAGCAGGAAGGTGAGACGCGGTTGAACGAGCTCAAGGGAGAGGTTCGAAAGCTTGCAGAGGTATGCGCGTTTAATGATTGATGCGAAGTTCTCGTACTGACGACCTAACTTAGCATAGGGACCGCGTTAGACATAATCTTGGTGGTCTCGACTTTGATTACAATAATCCGAGGGTTGGCTTTGATCACAGGAAAGTCAAAGGTCGACTGGGTGCTCTTGTTGGACTTGCTCCCGGAGATTACGACAAAGCCACAGCCCTAGAGATTACGGCTGGAGGCCGACTCTACCACGTTATTGTCGACGACGAGAATGTCGGAAAGGATCTGCTTGCGCCTGGGGTCTTGAAAAAGAGAACCAATTTCATACCGCTAACCCAGATCAAGCCGTTCAAAGTCACGAGTCATGTCAGTTTTCGGTGTGGATTTTTGTAAATGCTTACTTACCCTTTTTTCTTCCTTCTGTAGCAAATCGATGCAGCATCAAAGGTTTCCGAAAACAGGGCTCGGCTCGCACTCGACCTCATTTCATATGACCCTAAACTAGAAAAGGCTATGTCTTTTGTTTTCGGCAGCACTTTTGTGTGCGATGACGCTGTCTCTGCTAAGAAAGTGACCTTTGACAAGCGGGTTGGCACTCGTTCGGTTACACTACAGGGCGATGTGTACGACCCTTCCGGTACACTCAGTGGTGGCTCTGCGCCTTCTTCAAGCGGTATCTTGATCAGAGTACAAGAGCTGCTAGACGTCGAGAAGAAGTATGGTGAAGCTAAAGGTCGGTTGGAGGAGGCTGAAAGGAACTGGAATGGAGATCAGACTAGGAGGAAGAGAGACGAGTGGAAGAGGTTGGCGCGGGACTTAGAGATTAAAGAGCACGAGTTGAAGCTGGCTGAGGAGCAAGTTGGGGAAAGCAATGCTGCTCGGGTACGCTTCCACTGCTTTTGACTTAGCTGTAATGCTAACGAATCTTTTTTTGCTTAGCTGGGTGCCCGAGTTGAGGAGCTGAGGCAGACGATAGCTACTCTGATTGAAGATGTGGAGAGAGCAAAGAATAAACAGAAGGAGGCTGAGGCGGAAGTCAAGAAACTTCAAAGAGATATGGAGGAGTTCAAGAACAACAAGGATGGAAAGATCGAGGAACTCAAAGTCAGCTCCATTCTCCACTACGATATTCCTTCTCTCTTTGCTCACCAGCCTTGATTTAGAAAAATATCTCGAAGCAAAAGATGGCCGTCCAGAAGCATACAGTGATCGTAAAGACGAAGCACAAGGAGCACCAGACAGGCTTCCTCGAGCTTGGTGAGTCCATGCCAACTCTGAATGTTTTATATGGTCCTAACGGTCGGTCAATCGATAAGAGCAAATTGAGAACGACATTGGTTCAGCCAAGGAGACCGTAGAGGAGGTCAAAGCTAGTGTTGCCAAGTCGCAGAAAGATTTACAAAAGCTTCAACAGCAGCTCAAAAGTCACCAGGTCTGAAAAAAGTTTTTGTTTCAATTCCTCTCCTCTCGTGCTGAATCTCTCCTTTCAGAATGAGTACAACCAGGCTGCTCGTAAGCTCGAGGAGGAGAAAGCTACTCTGACACGTTTCGACAATGAGCTGAAGGCCCTCGAGAAAGACATCAAGGACAAAAAGAAGAGTATTACTGAGGGTGAAGAGGCGATGGCCGAACTTGAGGAAAACATCAAGGCGCTGGGCAGTACTAAAGAGTCTGCTGCTCGCAAGGCGGATCAGCTTGAGAAAACTGTCGAGTGGATCGCAGAAGAGAAACAGTAAGCATTTCAGATTGATGCCTAGTTCATATTACCTGATCGGAAGTGCAGTTTGTTTGGCCAGCCTAACACCATCTACGACTTCGACTCTATGGACACAGAGGAGATGCGGTCAAAGGCGGAGGAACTGGAAAAGTCGTTGAGAGCAAAAAAGAAGAAGATTAACCCCAAGGTGGTGAATATGCTGGGCGAGTGCGTATAGAATGGTCATTCCTCCTGAGCTTCTCTAGCTAACAGTGATTTGTAGCGTTGAGAAACGCGAGACGACACTGAAGAAGAACATGAACACCGTCTTGAAAGACAAGCAGAAGATTGAAGACACCATTACAGAGCTTGACCGGTACAAACGCGACGCGTTGATGAAAACATGGGAGAAAGTCAACGGGTGAGTCGTTCTCGGTGAGCCGGCCACGTCAGAGTAGTCTTGGCTAACGCTAGAAATTTTCCTTCCAGCGACTTTGGTGGTATCTTTGGGGAGCTATTGCCAGGGAACTTTGCGAAACTGCAGCCTCCTGAAAATCAAGACTTGATGGACGGTCTGGAGGTCAAAGTCCGGCTAGGATCCGTGTGGAAACAGAGTCTGACGGAACTCAGCGGTGGACAGCGGTGAGTATAGTTTATTGCCTTAGTCCAGCATCACGTTCAAAGTGCTTATGAATCGTTTTTCGCAGCTCGCTCATCGCCCTTTCCTTGATCATGGCCCTGCTCCAATTCAAACCCGCGCCAATGTACATTCTAGATGAGATTGATGCGGCGCTCGACCTGTCGCACACACAGCATATCGGGCACCTTTTCCGGACACGATTCAAAGGGTCGCAGTTTATCGTCGTGTCGCTCAAGGAGGGCTTATTCACCAACGCAAATGTGTTATTTAGGACCAAGTTCAGGGACGGAACATCTGTGGTGGAGCGGACGACGCATCGTAGTGGGTCAGCGCTGTATGATCAAGAGAGGGAGGGAGAGGAGGTACAGGGAGGGTCGGGGGCCGGAAGACGGGGACGTAGGTGATCCTTAGTTCCGGGCGTTGTTCTCTTCAGATCTATGTTATTCATGATGTCTGTATTGTTACTCTGTTGTATACTCTCTAATTTAGTTTCATTGTCATTCTATATACTAGTGTCTACGGTCGTACACGAGGAATCCGGCAGTCAGATATTCGACAACACACTCTAATTTCTATGTTTTTTGGTTCATCTCATTCTTTTCAGCAGTATTCTTGCTCTGAGCCTCGCATCGCATATCAGCTAGCTCTTTCACTACATTTGGCGGCGCCCAAGTAACCCCTGGGTCGTTCACCCACAGCTTCTTTGCTTCCTGAATGAATTCCGAAATTGCCTCGATATCTCCGCCGTCCCCTCTGGTCTGTTCCGCGTGTGCCTTGGCAATTCTTTCGAAGACTTTACCGATACCTGTTGATTACATCCTTCAGCCGTGATTGTTCACCTGGGAATAATGCACCACCTACCTTGGTAAGTTTTGCTTTCCTCCGCCCCTAACGCGTCAGCGGTAAACGTCTCGAGCTCTTTGAACTCCCCGACAAAGCGGTAAGCTTTGGCGTACATTTGTGGGACAAGGCGAATCATTTGATGGATGAAGTCGGATTGGGCGATGTGGAGGGAGTGGAGGAGCCCTTGAGCTGTTGAGGGAGAGCATGCGTGTGCAGCTAGAAGCAAAGGAAGGTGTGAGTCTCATCGGTGATCGGGATTACTTGGTTATCGGATAACTCACCAAGAATCATAGATGTGAAGAGACCGATAGCACCCTTCACGACACCCTACAAGTTATTACAGTGTGAGTGCTCTTGTTGACCATGAAACAAGATCTCAGCGACTGACGGTGTTTGCCATTTTCAAGGCGCTCGCATCTCCAAGTGAGGCGCCTTCTCCCTTCAACGGAAAGGGACGTAGACCGTACTTAGATAACATCGCTACCGAATCATCGAGCGCTTCCTCGTCCTCCTTGTTCGAGCTCAGGTAGATTCCAGGATTAAACGAATCAGAAGGGGGACCGCCAATGATTGCTCCATCCAAGAAAGTAATAGAAGTGTCAGTGAACAATTCCGCCATTCGCTTCACAGTGTCCACGTTCACCGCGTTGCAGTCTGCGAAAATCAACTTCCTGTCTTTACGAGATGAATCGGGAAGAGATCTCCAGGCCTGAGCAATTTCCTCTGCCACGGCGTACGCGTCTTGAGGGGGGACGACGCTGATGATATAGGATGCCTGACCGACGATGGATGTGTTCGAGGCATGTTTCATGCCACTTTCAGACGCACGAAGGCGTGTGGCTTCAGATCTGCCGTCGAGGTCAGTTAGGATTGGCGTGCAGCCAGAGGTGGTCATTCGTAAGGCCATTTTGGAGCCCATTCCGCCTGCGCCCAGCAGGGCAACTGTCGGCGAGTCCATGATGGTGCAGATGAAGCAGTAGAATGCACGTATTGGATTTTCATGAGAGTTTGACCACAGAAAAATCGGGTATTCGGAACTGCCACGGAAGCTGTAGTGACTCGACTCGCAGAGTCACACCAGCCTGGAAGCAGTATAGTATGGGATATACAGGTCTACAGGGAATATACACTTTGACTAGCGATACAAAAACCAATCTCTATGAACTATAGAAATCCTGACGAATCAAGTCACTCGCCCTCTCCGCGACCATAAGCACCAACACCATCGGGTTCACGGTAGACAGCTTTGGGAATACTCCAGCATCAACCACTCTCAGCCCCTTTGCCCCTCTCACCCTCAAGCTGGAATCCAAAACTGCCATGCGGTCGTCGTCTGCCCCTATTTTTGTCGTCCCAGACGGGTGGAACACTGTGTGGTGTACCTTCCGCGCGTACTCGTCTAGTTCCTCGTCCGTCTGCACGTTTGGTCCTGGAGCAATTTCGTCCTGTATCTCATCGCAGAAAGGAGCGGTCTTCGCGATTTTGCGCGCGAGTTTAATGCCTTCAACCAGAATTCGTGCGTCATACCCTTCGGGATCGGTGAAGTAGCGGAAGTCCAAGAGGGGCTTGTCGAGTGGGTCGGAGGAAGCCAGGGAAATCTTTCCTCGGGCTCGGGAACGAGGGATATTGGGTGTCATGCAACTGAATATGAATTCTGGTTAGCTCAAAAGGACGGCTGATCAAGGGATTGTACCCACATAGCATGCTCAGGCTTCTCATAACCTATTCTTTCGGTGTTATCTGAAAAGGGTATCTGGTAGATATGGAACATAAGATTGGGTCTAGGATCGGGGTCCGTCTTATCAAGTCGAACGAAGAGGCCTGCGTCGGACGTCATGACCGTCTGCGTTGGCGACGATAAGGCACGCCACATGATTATCGATTCCGGGTGATCTTGCTGCGGGAACGAGGTCTTCATTAGCACAAGGCACTCGTCTCTAGGAAAAGGGGCTCATGCCACAACGTACCAGATTCTCTCCTACACCAGGCAAATCAATCTTGCTTTTTATTCCAAGTTTCTCCAATTCTTCCTTGGGCCCAATTCCCGAAAGCATCAAGAGCCTTGGCGAGTCAATTGCACCTGCACAAACGATGACCTCTTTCCTCGCCTTCACGACGCGCTCCACTCCGTCCTTTCCTGAACGCAATTTCACTCCCGTGACCTTAACTGCCGATTCATCATCATCATAGAGTAATCCATATACCCACGACTCGAAAAAGAACTTCAAATTCTTTCTCTTATCCATGATTGGATGTAAATACGCCACGCTCGCTGAAGAGCGATGCATGTTATGCGGGTCGTAGGCGATGTTGAAAAACCCGACACCTCCATCGGGTAGACCCCCGTTGTAGACTATAGTAGCGTTGAAGTCTTCAATGACGGGAACATCGAGGGCTGTGGAGGAGGATTGGACCCAGGCTTTGACGGCGGAATTTCGGTCTTTTGGGTGTACGGGGGCGATTTGGAGGAGGAGTCGGGAGCCGTAGGGCTGTAACGTGCGGGCATCCCAGCCCTCGGCGCCGAGAGATGCCCATTCATCCAGGTCTTCGGCAAAGGGCCTGAAGGAAATAAGAGTGTTGTGTGAAGAGCAGCTGAGGGATTGGAGTCAGTATATGGAGATATGGCTTGCTACATTAAGACAGACGTACCCTCCACTAAGCACGGAAGTCGGTGGTTGAGATCATGAGCATGTGTTCCTTAAAATCTAAACCGAATAGAGGTGCTACTTACAGAACTCGTGCACGAGAATGGCGAATATGAGAGTTTCCTCTGTAGAGAAGATAAGTTTCGGCCTGTCACACATTTACTCGTTCAAGTACCCACCTAGGTTGTTCAACAGTGGGATAATCATAATCAAGATCGGATCCTAGAAGGTCAAGCCACTTCTGCAAATTCAAGACCCGCTCTAATCCAACATCGGTCGGACCACCCTCAATGACCGCAACTGAAACACTGTGATTCCAGGACACATTTCAGAATCGAGCACGAATGACACAGTCGATGAATAACACTCACTTAGGGTCTTCACTAAGTCTCGCAGCAATCACCGATCCGCTGGTACCTGCAAGTCAAGGATGAAGAGTCAGCAAAACTGCATCGAATTAGAGTTAAGCCAAGCAAGAAGGGACTCGCCTCCTCCGACAATGACGTAGTCGAACTCAAGCCCACTCTCAGGCTGGGAGGATTCCGTCGGATAAGCAAGTTTTGCGACACCAGGGTCAGCGGCAGCGTTCGGGTCCGTCACGAGCTGGCCATGTGTTGATGTGGGGTACGAAGAGGTAGACATGGGGTTTCTGGATAAATTGGTAGAGGATTCGAGGAGAGATGACTGGTGTAAAAGCAAGAAATGTGTGCGCGAGCTCGAATGTGTACCGGGTTTTGAGTGAGGTGTACGGATAGATATACTCCTTCTCGGGGTTGTAGTCGTTGGATATTTCGCAGGGGTGTTCAATGGAATAACAAATCCCCTCGATATGATCATATATATTGCAGAAATTAAGCGCCCAATAAACCAAGACTCAATTTCATTGCATCGGAGACTCGAATCGGAATGGCTAACAGGGAGCCTCAGGGAGCGGAGTACCCAAGGAATCACAAGGAGCCCCATCGCCTTAGCGATCCCGCAGACAACGCTGATAGTGCAAAAACGATAGAAGAGAACGGGCGGATGTATGAATGGAGAACCAAGATAAGCTCCGTCCACTAGCGAATCATACATAATCAGAAGAGTGCGTATTGCCTTGAGGTTTTCCTGACGGTTTGCTTCCCTGAGGAACTTCCTCAAAGGTAAACGGAAACAGGGACGGAAGGAAATCGAGACGTCATGTCCGGCGGTTTGACTGCAGGCCCTGGCCAAGACATGCTTTAGGAAGTCAGGAAGAGATAACAGGAGCAAGTACAACTCACGATGATGATGATCGCCGTATCAACGTGCAGTGCAACCGTTTCAGTGGCGGTGAGAAAACGTGCGCTACGTACGGCGAGCGTGCCTGGGCAAGTCCTTCGTTGGGCGTTTTGACAGACGATATGTGCGTAAAGGCCGATTCAGTCAAAAGTTCGTAATCAAGCGTGACCCGATACTATGCAGAGTGCGGTGCCAGACTGATGCGCACTCCGTTGATAAGTATGTGTCGAGTAAGAATAGAATCAGAAACTTACGAGTTCCTTGTTCTATTATCAGCGGATGCGTCGCTCCGAGCCTCGCGCTGTCCTGACGTCTTCGCAAATTTCCGTGCGATCTCTATCTTCGGAACAAATTTGAGCACTGAGCAGGTATTGCAGAACTCTAGCCTCTCATCCTACTTACCGAAGATACCATTATTTCCAACGTCAGGATGGCAAACCAAGGTAGTATGGCACAAGCTCGGAAGCCCGAATTCCATTAGACTGCGTCCAAGACGGCACCTACGTATTACTATCAGCTTTGAATAGAGATAATGCAGAAAAAGAATTTGACAAACCCCTAATCAGTGTGCTCCAAACAAGTTCAAGCCGTAGCCTTCGACAGATCCCGACTCCTACGCAGGCTAGGGGTTTGAAAGCCAAGCCATTTCCAGAACTTCCGACGTCGGGACTCAGCAACGTATGAAACAAAATGAATGCCATACGTCTGGCACAAACTTCGTTTCATATTCCCCTGGGAGGCACCGAGAAGCTGTACTTGTAATTCGGAGGTTAAAATAGCTTCGGAATTCCCGAACAACTCGCAAATGTTGGGATTGTGAGTTATGGAGCGACATCGTCATTTTTTGCGAGCTTGAGTTGCTATAAGAGTAGAATATAGGGATATACCCCGTTGAACAGCAAGTAGAAGGATGAAATAAACAGCGATTCGTCCAACTCGCGTTCAAGCCTGGTTCAGGCTTTCAACTGACCGTCGCGCGAAAAACCGTAGCTGACGTAAGTCATCACTTTGCTTATGTAAGCTACGATTATGTAGTAATCCCTGAAGGCCTGAAAGTCCGGACTCCGTTTAGACGACCATCTGTCTTTTGTCCAAGTCTTAGATTTTTTACAGGAGACTACTAAAGTCTGTAGCTTGAATGTCGGACGTGGCGCTACGTATAAACAGGAGACGAGGCCAGAGCCTCGATGGACTCTGATTCATTTCTGGACCGGAATCTGAATCGGAAAACCCGAAATCAACAGTGGGCTAATCCTGGCAGGTATGAATATTGTACGACTCCTAACAGCCTTCGCCCCTGTGACAACCCATGTACGTCTGCCTTCCTCTGCCTCTCAATGTAATTTCATCTCTTAAAAGGTGTCAGTAGGGGCTGATATCGTACGTATCCATTCTCCGGTTGTACTCCCTTCAGCCAGCTTTTAAGCAGCCAACTACGCCCGGCACTAGAAGCAACAAGTATAACTCGAAATGAATACTTTATCGACCAACCTCTCACGCGTGATGTGCGAAGGGAATCGTCACTCTGTCGTTTGCTACCCTTTTACGCAGGTGGGCAAGGAACTGAATATTCCGACAACCTTGCATCCGCGTGCTAGGTGTTGAAGCCGTACCTCGAGGGGTCGTTACTTTGGACAAGGATGAAGAGACTCCTACGGGGTTCCCGTGGCGTAAATCTAGAGAAAGGGAATGCTACGTTGCGTGGTTTTTCGCATCAGAAGATTGCCGGCAAAAAAAGCATAAGAAAATGTACGGCTGGCACACTAGATAGGAATGGAAAAGGCCGCCTCGTGGATGTATCATACAGGCTGGAGAGAAGAGAAGAAAGGTGGATTAGTTCTCGGTGGAGTAGAGTGTCTCAGTTCCCTCCTTAATCTCAACCTTATAATTCAGAAGTTCCTGTTCCTACGATTAATCCGATTAATCCAAGGGATTCCCGAGGTACTGCTGGGGCTGTCAACGCCATGCTAACCATGCCGCACGACGAAGAGCATTTGTAATGAGAAGGACTTTACTCGCATCACACAGACAGCCTAAGCCTTCGTTCCTCACCTGATGCATCCAAGCTAGAACACTACCGGCGATGTGGTATTCAGAGTCAGGTTTAATATCATCGGAGTGAGTCTTTTGCGCCCAGTTTTTTGCTTTGAAGGGCTTTCATATTCTCTGTCGATTCAGCTACTGACGTTGTCTGTAGGATCGAGCCGAACCTCTCGACGACACCTCGATCACTCTTAAGCGCGGGTCCAAGGAAGCAAAGGTTTATACGGACCTCAAATATTTGTTCCATCTACGCTGGAGGAGGGGAAGGATGTGACAAAGAGGACTATACCCATGGCCGAATATCAAATTGCGACTGTCTGCTCTGTCGATGTTCTCGACTGTGAAGCTTTCCCGAAACATAAGCTTTGGGATGCGCTTTCGAGCAGCTCAGGACCTGGGCTACGTTCAGTCCACTCGTGGCTACAGGGACATTTGCCATGATGACTTGAAGTCCACGATTCGTGAGTGGCGTGCCGAAGTTGCGGAGGGTATACTTATAGTATACATGTTGTGCTCTTTGACAGTTTGTAAGCCATAAGCCATGATGGCTTCGAGGCCGCTGGACATGAGTGGCGAGCCAAAGTGGCAAAATATGATCCTGAACATCATGATGACCTGCTCCCAGATAGCTCATAATGTTGTCGGACCTTACCACCGAAATGTTTACCATCCATGTATCCATATACTAACGTAAATGTCGTGCGTGTACCAGGAGTATCTCGAGATGAAAGCAGCATTCAATTGAGTTGACGGAGTGCCTTTGAGCCAGTCCGTTACAGCCGATACTGGGCGTTAAACAGGTCAATGTAATCACATTATTGTGATTGGTCACCTTACAGTGCTCGGCCGCATAACGGTAACCGTGTACGAGGTCGATAAGATTTTAGCGTCATCATCAAATGACAATTTTGAATGAAATCAAAATGGAGATGCTTCAGATCGCATAGCGAGAGCTAATACTTGCTATGCTGTCTCAAATGGAGTTTTTTCCTAGAATGCTGAATGCTTCCGCATGTCATGAAGGGCCCGCATTCATAATAACAGAAGGGTCTGGTGAAGGGAAAAGAAACAAAGCGCTTAAGCGAGGCCAGGCGAGACCATCTCACTGAGGAATAAGAAGGTCCAGGACATTCCTATTCAATGATTTCATTACTATGAATTATTTTTCAATGAACCTCGCTTCGGACAAGGTTTTCCGAATCTGCTCAGTGTATGGGTCAGCTGCCAGTGTATGGAAGGGCGCCGCTGTAAGTACCAGCGGGTTTTCGGACGATCGTCAATGGCGCTGAAATCCTGGGAAGCCCTGAGAATAAACATCTTGCTTCGGACAAGATTTTCCGATGTATTATTATAACGGTCATAGAAATAGTCATGCTTTTCTCGAGTTCTACTGCGAATTCCCTTCTTGCCTCTCAACTCCAACTCAACTTCAACTACGATAATGTCGATTACTGCGCCAGTTGATTACAAGACCGAGAGCATCCTTGCTGCCAACAGGCGCGCCGCAGAGCATGGCATTGATCTCTCCAAGCTTCCAAAGCTTATGGATATGTCGGCTGACACTGTAACAGACAATGTTCATTTGATTAACTCAAACTGTCAGTGATCTTCTCTGGAGGTTGTTTTGGTTTACGAGGTACTGAATGAACCTGTGATTAGGCCAGGACCCACGTATGAAGTTCGTGTTCAAGAACTTGGTTCAACATCTCCATGACTTTGTTCGAGAGACGTCAATTACGACCGAGGAGTGGATGTGTGTAATCATCTCACAGGCATTGACTCGAATGTTTCTTTTAATTCTACTCAAATAATTCAGGACTGCCATTCAATTCCTTACGGAATGTGGCAAGATGTGCTCAGACATTCGTCAAGGTATGTTCCGTTCATAACTTACAGTGCAGTTAACCTAATTCGCTTCAATCCCGGTGCTATTACAAAGAATTCATCTTACTTTCGGACGTCCTTGGTGTATCCACCCTCGTAGACTCTTTAAACCACGCCAAACCTCCTGGTGCGACAGAGGCTACGGTTCTTGGACCTTTCTTTACTGAAGATGCCCATGAATGTATGTGGATTGTTTTTCATCTAAATCGTGTTGTCGTTAACTCTGTTCTATAATCATCCTGCTCTTTTTCGTGAATTACCGCTACTTTACAGTCCAAAACGGCGACTCTATTGCTTCAGAAGGCAAAGGTAACTACATGTATGTGTATGGAAAGGTTACCGACACCAAAGGCAACCCCATCCCGAACGCTGTTATCGATACCTGGGAGACCGATGGACATGG
Organism: Neonothopanus nambi; assembly: GCA_003987895.1. Lineage (NCBI taxonomy): Eukaryota > Fungi > Basidiomycota > Agaricomycetes > Agaricales > Omphalotaceae > Neonothopanus > Neonothopanus nambi. The sequence goes on from RCHF01000146.1 coordinate 42,533, forward strand.
ATTATACGACACTCAGGTTAGTACATGAGTAGGCTATTTCCGCCTGTCCCTCACTGATATCCATTCTTCTCCATAGTATGCCGATCGACAAGAACCAGATTGCAGAGGTCGCCTGCACTCTGCTGAAGATGGTAGCTACTCTTTCCGTGCCGTCGTGTACGTTTCTATTCTTTACTCTTTCATGACATCATTTGCTCATATTCTTGCCTTGATCTATAACAGACCTGTATCCTACCCCATACCCTCTGACGGTCCAGTCGGCGGCATGATCAGCAAACTAGGCCGACACGTCTTCCGCCCTGCCCATCTGCATATGCAAATTGAAGCTCCAGGGTTCGAAAAGCTCACGACAGCACTCTACCCCACGGGAGATCCGTATCTTAGCAGTGATGCAGTGTTTGGTGTTAGGACTACTCTTATTGTGGTGAGTCAACCCCGAGTCGACTCAATAGCTCACTATATCTCTAATACTTGTACCTGTAGGATCTCAAATCGGTCGAGGACACCTCACTCACTCTTAAACGTGGGTTTAAGGAAGCTAAGCCTCACATGGAGCTCAAGTACGATTTTGTCCTTGCTACGCCGGAGGAGGGGAAGACAGCGAGGACGAAGCTCCAGGCCGCGGTTGCTCAGTAAACGGTCGGTGCCAATCGAAATGTGCGATGTCAAATCTGTATACGGAGTGTTTGTGCTTATGTAGTTGAAATTGGAAGGAAGGATTTTTTGTAACAATATATGCGTCTATATCTATGTACTATAGCACGATGTCTGTCAATGTACCATGTTTGTCATCCACTGGATAATCGTTCATCTACTTGAGAACGGAAGACGCGCATACATCGACCGCAGCATTCACGCAGAATGTTCCTGTTGGCTCAGCAAGGTTTAGGCTTCGTTTGTGTTATTGCACAAGAAACGTCATTATTCAAGAGTACAGTACATTACATTATCCCTTGCTCAGTCATACACATGGATGTAGTTGATTTTCCAGATAGCATCTGCAACACGACCATTAATTACTACAACGATAGACACGAGAAACGAAACCCTGTACACACCTTTAAAGTTACTGGGATCAGCAACCGCATCTGCACATGTCCCAGGGCAACCAGAGTTCTTATACGTGTTTCCAGCCCAATCTCCACAAAGCGCCGTATTAATCGTCAACACATGATCATGGAAATGCTGCTTGACATCACACTCCTTCCCACTAGCAAGCCATGAAACAGGCTTGCCCCAAGACGAAGGGTTGGGCTTTTGGTCCTTAACGTCCGCAGGGACACTCCCCCTAGGCCAATGCCACACGCGAATACCTGTGTCGTCCCAGATATGTGCAATCACGCCTCCACCGGCGGAGTTGAACGCTTGTCCGAAAGAGTCTTTCGTCGTGTCCTCCGTTTGGCAGCCGGCGTTGTTAGATCCGCTGCTGGTGCAATCGGTGCTTGAGCCAAACTTTCCGGTTATGTCGGAGAGTTTGGATTTGTCGATGGAGCAGCCGGCACTAGTGTGCATGGCGATTTGGTTGTTCTTTGACTCGTGCACGCCCTCGATGACGTCGATTTCGCCTGGAAGGTAAGGTTAGTTTCGGAAATTGAAGTGTGGAGAAAAAATTATGGACTTGCCTCCAGATGGCCAGTTGGGACCGACGGACCTTTGGGAAGAGTTTACTTGTCGTTCTACTATTGCATATAGTCACTCACCAGTAGGCTGGCCATGTCGAACAGCCCAGCGGCATCGCTGCAAAATCAGCAACGAAGAGACCCCCGCTGTACTTTTTCTTTGAGCTGATACGGACACTATTTAAAATTTGGTAAATCATTCAGCTTGAGGGAACGTGGAGAACATACGAGTTACGCTTGTCGCCAGACTTGAGCTTTGTAGTAGAGTCCACAGATATGGTGACTACATTGTTCGTGACTTTGGCGAGACCTTTGGAAGTAGCCTCGTTCTCAGGTAAATAATTGACTAATCCATGCGTAGGGTCTGAAGCGGAGAAAAAGTCCCAGGAGCTGCGGGTTTCGACGTTTATATTCTTCATTCGAGACAAAACAAACAGATACGACATACTCGAAGAATTTATCGCCTTCGTACTTGTCAACTATCTTCCACGACTTCTCAGCACGGGTGGTATACTCCAAGCTTGAGTTGTAGTATGCTGTAGGCATAGCCTTGGTCATGAAAGGGAGGGAGGTGAGCAAAAGAGAGGCAGCTTGAGCTTTAGAGAACATCTTGAAAGATAGAGACGTGGAATGTATTGAATAATTGACCGTTGGACAAGACCTGCTTGCAAGGCGACCAGCACCGGGGGGGTTAGGGATTGAGAATATACAAACAGATGGGCTTTAAGTAGTCGGACCCTTTGCTTACACCTGTGCAGGCACGCCATTGCCAACTCCAGATTGCAATCGGAATGAATAGCTGAACACGGAGATTTGTCTTGGCACGTCAGTTGAGTCCTGGAACAATTGCTTGAAGAGGCAGTTTCAATCAACGGTTCCATCTCAACGCACGAGGATCTCACCTTTTGATCAATTCTCTGGCCATACTGGGTAGAGTATGCCCGCCTGACTGTAAATTAATATTGGAATTCAATAGAGTCTCTTTCTCTGACACTGCTTACTGGTACAGTCGAAACTCTGTTTGTCCATAGCCACAGTCATACTTCCTGACGCCTCGGGCCAGATGACCATCCCGCGCCACAGCTCTCCAACGCTCCCGGGTTGAGCCACTACTATTTGGTGCTCTCCGGCAGTACGGATGTCAGAGGTGTATGCTGATAACGTGTACGCGAGAGGCCAATTGATACTTGCGATGACGGGATGTCCATTCAAGAGACTGCAAGAGACCAGATCATCGATGCATCACTCAGTTCCGGGTGCAATAGAATTCAGTTCGGCCTCGCCATAACAACGACTGTCAAGAACCATTGGGCGTGGATGATGTTAATCCTATAGAGTAGCTGGGCATCTCCGGACAAGATTCAAACAACTGTTGACAATGGCTTGTCAGTCAAAATCATCAATCAAAATACAGCGATTTCTCAATCATACCGCTCTGGCATCGCCTCGAGTCCGCCTTGAGACCTTTGTGGAAAATAGCAGTCTTGACCGTTGGAAGGAAGGACGGAAGATTACCACGGAACCTCGAAGGGGCTCAGGCGGAAACGCGGTATCGATGTTTGAGCTTGTTTGGGACACCGCGTCCTGGAAATTGGGGTTTCCTTAAATGGCAACACCTCGTGGGAAAATCCATCGTAGACGCGCGCCTGCTCGTTCCTCGTCGAAAACTTCCAGCTTTTCTTGCTCAATTTTGCTCCTCTTTCCCTGAAACTTTTCGCAATAGATAGCAGCCTTCTTGGCGTAGAGGTAGCGCGTCGCACTTGTACCGCGTTACGTAAGCAAATACGTAAGCAGCTTGTATGCGAAGGTCACTCGTTCAATCCGGGTAGGAGGCATTGGCTCTTTTTCCTTGGCTTTTGAACCACTTCTAAACGAAGAAAATTGGAAGATATGTAATAGTAATAGCCTTGACTTGCTACCAGGGTCCAGTGACCAGCCATGTACGCGTTTTCCAAGTATCGACATAAAATGGAAAGGGTAGAAACAGATGTTCTGAATACTAGGAGATTGCGAACACTGGGTCTTCTTGTGTTGTTTCTTGGAGGAAGTTAGGCTTACTGCAGTGTCTCTTCCTGATAGGCTTCGATTCTGGCAAACCTTGAGATAAGATGATAAGACGACTATCATCATTCACCACATGCAAGACTGCCATTTTACCCCCCCTCCGTCCTTCCACTCTATTCCAAAAAATTGCATGACACATATTTAGTATACAGTAGCTTATATGTCCAAGAAAAACAAAATCGGTGCAGGAGGAAATGATACAAGAAATAAAAACAGTATTTTGTCATACGGCTGTAAGTAATGCTCCGGCAAGCTATTTCCACCCTTGTACTCTTTCCCGTAGGTATTTAGCATCATTATACTCATGGACGTAAGTGTCTGCGCCTCTTCCGAAGCATGCTCCCAGCCCCCAAACCTGCCAGGACTCGACCCACCCCTCGACCTCCTCTCGATGAATCCGCGTAGGTTTTTCTTGGACTTTGTTTTCTTTTGGCTCTTTGTATAAATCGTAAGCAGGGTTATATACAGACTCGATAAACCAGCCGTCGATGGAGTAGAACAGGAGTAGAATAAGCTAGAAGAATCTACTGCCGAGCGGAGGGGCGGCTACAGTAGCCGGAGGGAAGATTTCATTCTCCGCAATAATGCCGTGCCATGCCGGTTATAATTGGCTCTAAACGTTGACATTGCTCATGATCTCTCTACTAGTCGAGATTTTTACAGTATCCATTGTCTCCATTGACGTCCTTTCCAAGTACATAGATATAGTTGAAAGGACTGTTCTGCATGCGTTATGGCGTTGGTATTGGTATTGGTATGTATGTAACGTAACTGGAATCAACGGAGTGTAGCTAGGTACTTTGGAGTACAGTAAACGGGTGGTGGGCTCATGGCGGCGAGGAAAAGTCTGTCAAGCAACTTGCAAGTCAGGTCAATTGAGTTTGCAAATGGCTGTAAAATAAGAGACAAGGTAAAACTCTAAACGAGCATGCAGCATTCCCTCTAGCCGACTTGAACGACTGACCTCGTCATGATTAGATCTCCAATACTAGGACATACTAGTGACGCGCTCTACCAACTGAGCTAAGAGGGATACATTACAGTCGACACTAATGCGTATTATCATTGCCGTGCTTCTCTTATCTGCAGAAGAGCACGCAACACAACATTTGAATTCCCCTCCTTACTGCTGTCCCAAAGGAGTCAGAAGAATGGAAGGAATCATCCTCGTCGAAAGAGTAATAAGTAATGCAAATAAAATACTCGTACGTATGTATGTACATAGCTTAAAGCTACTAGAGACTCAGTAGATACAGATAAGTACAATACGCAAATACTTCTTCCTTCGAATTTTCCTTCTTCGAGTCTATGGATAGGTAGTCTATGTAGGAGTAAGTGGTCATTCGGGGTCGTAGACGTGTCATTACGAGCGTAGGTCAGGCACTGCGTGCGGTTGGCGGGATAATAACTCTCCTACGCCAATACCAACCTTATCACGAAAACCCACCCATTCTCCTCTCCCTAGCCTTAGCCCTAGCCTTCTCCATGGACTCCCTAACCTCCGGACTCTCCCAAGATCTCTCATCCTCAAACGAAAACTCTCCCCTCGTTGGTGTCGATGATAACCCCACATTGACCGAAGACGTCGAAGGGCTCGCGCTTAACCCAAACTGGCTGCGTCTAGGAGAAGCCGATAACGACCCCGACCCCGATGCCTCACCCGCTTGATACGGATATGGAGGTGGGAGGTTAATCCCCAACCCAGCTCCAGCTCTCCTCCCAACACTTCCCATCCCCATCCGTTTTCTTGACCCCGACCTAGAAAGACTTCCCCTCCTCTTCTCCCCTTCCTCCTGATCAACCCACGCCCCACTCCCATCATCAACTTCATCCTCCTTAGCCTCACTCATAACCACCACCTCCTTCCCTAAAGCCTTCTTCCCCTCCTCGATAAGCATCGCGAGTTTACCCCCAATCCAATCCATCTGTTCCTCAACATCTACATCCGCCTCTGCGTCAATCTCACCGCCAAAATCGCGTGAAGGTGACTGCGATGCACGCGAGTACGAAGAGGAGGAGAAATCGAATGCAGGTTGAGGGGCGGGGAAAATCGGTGCACTACTTCCACTTCCGCTTCCACTGGGGCCAAAAGACGAAATGGAATGTGTCTTGTGGTGTGTACCACCAGCACGTACCCTCGTCCCTCTTTTCCGACCCACAGAAGACGGAGCATGCGCATGGTGCGTACGTGCTCTCCTACCCCTCGGCGTAGGTGGAACAACATTCACACTCGGTGTTGACCCCGATCCAGACGCAGATCTTGGATCAGAGGAAGAGTACGGCGGGGGTGGTGGTGATGAGGGTACAGACGAAGACGAAGAAGATTCGGAAGAGGTAATAAGGATTTGAGGTTTTTCGGGTTCTTTCCCGCGATCTCTCCACCTACGAATGATAGATAATAAGGATTGATGATAACACCAAGGGAAAAAAGGAACTTGCAGTCGGTATACTGTTAGCCCTACAGCTGTACCTATAAGTGCAGCGCTGAGCGCGGTAGAAACGATCGAGCCGGCGAGCCCGCGCCGACGTTTCGCGGGTGGTTGATCCCCGTCAGGAGAGGTGTCGTGAGGGGCGTCTGTGTGAAGGAGGACGAGGATGAGTCGCATGTTTGGGTGTGAATAAAGATAAGCGGAAAAAGGGAAAGGATAGGGAGGAGAAAAAGGAAAAGGAAAAGACAGAAAAAGCGAGAGCAAGTGAAGTGGGATGAGAAAGAGTAAAAGCAGAATAAAGGAGATCGACGAGCGATGGCAGTGAATATAAACCCAATGCAAAGAGCGCAGCATGGTGAGCATGCAGTTCAAGATGAAAGAAACATGTCTAGCACAGTATCGATAACAGAATCCTGTCCTGCCTCGCGTACTCAACGAGGCGTTCCGCATCTCACACCCGCAACACACGAGGCACTCGGCAGTCTGCAGAGCCACTCACCATTCCTCTCAACCCTCTGGAACCCATCCTGTTCCCTCGCCATCTCCCTATACTTTGCAGGCGTATCCAAATACCCGTTCGAGCTCTCCAACGTTGTCCTCGTAGTCGAATACGGCTCGGTAGAAGAAGGCTCCCAACCTCGTTTTCGCGAACTCCGAAGCGGACTGGGAGATGCCCTGCGATAACCAACGTTTCGATTCAAGCTCAGGTCGCCGTTCCGACTGTCAAACACTAGCTCTTCTTGCGGCTGGCCGACGCCATCGGTTCTATTTAAGTCTGAACGGACATTAGACGGACCTGGTGCTGCTGGGTCTGGTACGAGAGGTGGATATGAAAAAGGATTTGAAAGACCGGGTACTTGTAATTTGAATGTGAACGGGAATGGCATCGACGGGTATAGCGTGTAAGGGTATAGTCCCAGTGTTAGTCGTACTCTTTGTTCTTCTGCTTTGCCTGTTTTGCCGGGCCGGAGTTTGCCGGCAAGCCACCAGCCGCCTACAAGGCTCAGAAAGGTGCCTATGGCTATGCGGTACCATCTCTTTTGCGTGCGGAGAAGAGGCATGCGCACGGTGCAGCAGACATGATTTACTTATATTGAGTATTAGGTCTAGGTGCTTTGTTCGCAACCGCACTTCCATTTGTTCTCTTCCGCAAAACTGTCAATGTAGCCGAATTATCTACTGAGCCTCACCTAAATCTCGTGTAGCACTACTATTTTCTACGGTGCCACAATCTATGTCCCAAAATCACCTGTTTAATTCTGATAAACAGGATAATCCGTGTAACCCTTGCCAGTAACATCTCCAGGAAGGTAAAAGGTAGCGCGGTTATACCGATTCAACGGCAAGTCCTTCTCCAACCTCACTGGGAGATCAGGCTAAAAAAACGAAACAGTCAGCCTCAACACCTGCACCAATTCACCACACTTACATTCGCCAAGAAGTGTCTTCCAAAAGCAATAAGCTCTGCACCCTGCTCCGCCCTAGCAATCGCTGAATCACGCGTGTAGTTACCAGCGGTAATAAGAGGCCTCGGAGCCCATAAATCACGAATAAAATCGTTCGAGCCTTCTGCACCATGTTCTGCAGTGTCTGTACCGGAAATGCGAGGTTCTACGGCGTGGATGTAGGCGAAATTAGGGAAGCGAGTCTTAAGTTGGGAGATGAGGTAGCTGAAGGTTGGTATCGGATCTTTCATTCCCATATCTAATGAAAAAATGAAAAATGAAAAACGCGAGTCGATCAGGGCGCTCTTTTCGAGATGAGTGAAGTACTAACTTTGGAAAGGTGCCCAAGGACTAAAACGCATTCCAGTCCTCTCTTCACCAACCGTTTCGACCACTTTCTGCGCCACTTCAAGCGCAAACCGACATCTATTCTCGATCGATCCACCGTATTCATCCGTGCGCTTATTACTCACGTCCTGAATGAACTGATCGATCAAGTAACCATTTGCACCATGAATCTCTACACCATCGAATCCAGCTTTGTATACTGCATTAGAAGCAGCTGTGGCGTATAAAGAGATATACTCCTGAATCTCTTCCTTTGTCAACGGCCGAGGTTTGGGGTTGGGGTTGTCGGATACAGGGAGTTCAGCGTCGCCGGAGAGAGGGATGTCAGAGGCGGAGACGAAAGGGTACGAAGGATCTGCGGCGTGTAGAGCGGAAACGTCTGCTGCACGACCGAGAGCCCAGAGCTGGAGGTGGATGTATGAGCCTTTGGCATGAACAGCGTCAGTGATCTAAGTACAAACTCAGCGTTCAGCCTCCATGAGGATGACATCAACATTAGTGCGGTACTTACCTCCTTCCACGCCTTTATCTGCTCATCGCTCCAGATGCCTGGTGCACCTTCGTACAATCCAGCCTTCTGAGCTATCAACGTAGCCTCAGTAATTAAAAGCGTGCCAGGCGCACTCGCACGTTGAGCATAGTACTCCTTCATAACCGGGAGAGAAGGTACGTTCTCTCGTTTGGAAGAACGTAGACGCGTTAATGGGGCTAGGACCACCCGGTGTTGTAAGTTGAGAGTACCAACTTGGATAGGTTGGAAGAGAGTAGGACGTGTCATGGTGAGTTACCTGTGGTGTAATCTGGAAGATCTCCTTCTAGTATGTATATCTTGCACTCTATGTTTCTCCATCCTATATACTTGAAGCAACTTCCGCTCGCGTCCGTTCCATTTGGCACTACGCCATGTTCGGCCCAAATCAGTCAGCTATATCTCACGTATGGATATCGACTTACTTGATCTGTAAAACTCATCACTCAGCATTAATAGAGTTTCACTGAAACGTTCAGTCCTTGCCTCCCCTCGCCGGTACGCTTAAGTGAGTCTTAATTGTCATCCGGGAATTCGTAGGCCGCGTGGAAGCAGCGCTAAGAAGATATGGTGAAATGCCAAGTGAGAAAGGAAGCGAGAATTGCATCTGAAAGGTTCTGGAATCAACCTTGTATTGCTGCACTGGTGTATTATCAGAGCTCCTTAACCCGTAGGTTTTGGAGAAAGAAGCTGCCAGGGTTTCGAGCTCAAACTATTTCAAAAAGCCCTATGTTGCATCCAATCAGCAGGGTGAGTTCTAGAGTAGATTTTGACTCACCTTTGGATGGGCATCTCGAGATTCGTGAGAGCTGTGAAGGTTGTCGCGATAAACCTCAAGCGGGCGTCTACTTGACTTGTAAGCGCTCAAAATATTTCTGAGGTTTTGCCTGCCGGCACGAGCCCACCCGTCTAAGCCCGTCTGCTGGGCAAATGCCATGATCTCTCCACGTCTCAGCAAATACTCAAAAGCAGCGACCAGTTCATTCCATTGTCAATTTCCCCGTGGCTGCATACAACACCAAAAACAAAGCTATAAGGCGTTCAGAGCAGGTCTTTCGACTGTATCTCAGGCTACTGGAAAGGACGTCAATGGAGACAGCCATACGCATGATGACACGGTAGTAAAATCGAGACTGAGGACTCTTTTGCGGGAAAGTGCTCAGCCTGTTGCTGTGGTCACCGCACGGATAGGTGTAGAGGAGGAGGAGGTAGAGGGTGGCTTGAGTTCTTTGGGTCTGGGTTCGAGTTCGGGTTCTGGGGCTGCAGAAGGCAGCGGAGGGAAAGGGAAAAGGAGAGAATGCGAACACAGATACCACGGCGCGACACTATCGTCTTTCACGAGTATAGCGATGGATCCTTACCCTCTCGTGGCGTTTTCGTTGAGGATACCTTCAAGGATGGCGGTTTGTTTGGATGAAAAGTTTAAAACGCGTGCTGCTAGTGGTTTCACCTCGTTTACTTCTTCGCCCTCGCCTTCACCTTCACCCTCATCTTCACCTTCACCTTCACCTTCATCGTCATACACCCACCCGCAATGGCACACAGCGGATATGGTGATAAACCTCCTTTCATCTGCTCAAGCCTCAACAGCCGTAATATTCTCCAGAGCGGATTTATATCCTAACCCTTTCCGAATCACTTCCTCGTCCTCGTCACCGACTTCCGAGTCAGAATCAGGGTCGGAGTTATGCTCTGGGGTGAGATACAACTTAACTAAAGACGGGATACCAGTTCTAGAAGGATCTCTAGGCTCAATAGGCTGTCAACTCGTCGCTCCGCCTATACCGTTGCACGATTTGGATTACTTAGGCTTAGGGAGGGGCCTAGGACTTCATGGACGTCTGGATAGTGCAGACGGGACTAAAGCTCATCGCGTGTCGGAGGATATTCTCAAAAACGAAAACGAAGGGGAGAAGGGGGTTTTGAACCCATCCACCTCCCCCTCGGTGACTTCGGAGTTGTTCATTGCAAGGGTGGTTAGTGTTGAGAGGTTAGCTGTGGAAGATGTAGAAGATGGGGATCCGAGGACGGTACCGCTTTTGTATAGGAGGAGGGGGTATGTTCATTGTTAGGTCGGGCTTTTTGGAACTGGCAAATCGGGTTTGGAGAGGTGTCCTCGATGTGATGAGAGCGCTGCATGGATGGGTTCATAGGTACGGATTGATTTGTTGAAAATCACCGTCTGCTAATATTGTCGACGGCAGATGCGAAAAACTTAGAGCCTTCAATCCAATTCAATGGTTGTGATATGGTATGTCTAGCCCTCACTATGTCGTAGACTCTTCTGAATCCAAGTTAGCTACAGTCCATAAATAACGATCCACCCACACCATCACTACGCTAGAAGCTCTCAGATAATTTCCGCTACACCTAAACAATCCATTCCTTCCGCTCATGCGCGGCGATTTGAAGTATTTTAACACGTCACGTCCGCGTCCGCGTCAAGGTTCAAGCGTACTCTCCCACTACGAAATCTAACGTTGCGTGGTACTGACAAGAGAATCGCTTCAAAGATGAATTCTTTTCAAAACATCGTGCGATCATGAATGTCTACTTACGACCGCCGATCGATAAGTACAATGTACAACGTACAAGAACGTACATTGCCATTGTGATTGTCATTTGAGGTATGTCATGTCCGCGTCAAGGATTAGGCGTTTGTATGCGTTTCCTATACATAAAAGAGTTACTCGGTGAAACTACCAAGTATCGTTTTGTATTGACCTAGCCGTCTGGCGCCTGATCGTAGTTGGGTTCAGTGATTCAGATTGTGATACGCAGCAAGATCCCAGGACCCACCAGGAATCACCAGGACCAGAAATCTTAATCAGTAATCACCGGTGCACCTCTCTGACCCATTGTCAGTGCCCAAGTTAACCAAACTTCGCATATGGTCTGTATGTAACTGTAACCATATCATTTTCCGCCAAGCTGATTATGGACAAATTGGCCATGGCCATTGGCAAGAATCACCGCTGGGCTCTTGTCGGGTCAAGAATAGATTCCGTTTGGTTTCCGGAGGGTGAATTTTCTAGTTGTGGGACCAGGATTCAGCAAGTTTCCGGTGAAGGAATCGGAGATTTTGAAATAAAAGGAAGATGAGTTATCTGCTGGAAACCTCAGCAAAGAGGACCGGAAAAAGCAGTTTCAACCAGGTTTCAACTGCGGCGCTGGGCCGCCGGCAATGCGTACATACGGGAGTCCGGCTATTGTACCCCATCTGGTATCGGAGACCGTCGACCGACAAGCACGTGTGAATTGCCGATGCTTTATCCTTCTTCCTGCAACCGCGGCCAATATGCCTTGTGAGGCTTTGATGACTGATTTCAGTGTAAAAAAACAGGGAAAAAAGCCGACTAAGCAGGATATAGACTGGGAAGATGTCAGAGTTGTTGTGTTCTTGGCTCCTTAACGGGTATGAAGTGTTAAAAGTACGTTAAAGCGGGTCAGCGTTGTGCCCTCCCCCCCCTTCTCCATTACTCGAGTCAGAGGCCAAAAGATTTAAAATCAAGGACTCGAAACGTGTGGGAATAGAGGACCCAGACGATTTGCGCTATGCCGCCGGAACACTACGAGCTTAAAGAGACGCAATCAAAGGATTTAGAGAAGGGTTACTCGGTTGAGGTCGAGACTACGCCTTATATACCTCACACGGACACGGGGGCAAATGGACTTGGCAATGGCAATCATCATGCAAATTACAAGCAAGGACCTGAAGGCACGGTGTTGATTACGGAGGTCGAGGATGTTCGAGAGCCTAGTCTGGATCCGAGGTTGAGTTTGGATGAGAGGGATAGGCCTAGGAAGGAGGACCTTGACCAAGGGTTTGGGAGTCAGATTGAGAGGCTTGTTAGTGGACTTGGGAGGAGAGGCAGTGGTGAGAAGGATAAGGGAGAGGAGGAGGTAGAGAGTAATGATGACATTGTTTATGTGAGTTCCCGTTGTTTTGAATTCACGTATTCCTCGTATGTTTATAATATACGTGCATGTATGATATAGATTCAATTCGAAGAAGGAGACACACGGAATCCCGTCAACTTTCCTCGATCTAAAAAATGGGCGATCACCTATCTATCGTGTTTCTCTACACTGATTGCCTGTAAGTAAATCCATGTTGAGTCAGAACGTATCCAACGACCTTTTGTTTTTAGCTTCGACGGGTAGTATATACAACTCAGGTTTCGAGTCGATGACAAGGGACTTGAACTGTACAGAATTTCAAGCTACTATAGGCCTGAGTCTGTACGCGCTCGGTTTCGGCCTCGTCCCGCTCGTCACGGCGTCGTTCAGCGAGGAAGTGGGTAGACAGCCGTTGTATATTGCCTCCGCTACTGGAGTGTTGTTGATGTATGTGATGATTGCAGAGTGAGTTAATCATGCCCTTTTACTGTCTCCCAAGTCTCCTTAGAGGCTGACGGATTTTTTTATCTTTGTGCTTTTACTTCGTGTTCCGTTCATGAAGGGCACATAATATTCAGACTGTACTCATAGGAAGGTTTATTCAAGGCGCGTTTGGGTCGACGTGGGCAACGATGGTTGGTGGGACTATATCAGACATATGGACGCCTGCTGAGTAGGTATCAATGCCTATGAGACAATATTTCGGTAACTGATTATGGTTCAGACGAGGTTTACCTATGTCCCTATTTGCCCTAGCTGCGATCGGTGGGACGGGTCTTGGGCCTGTATATGCTGGTTGGATCGAGATGAATTCGAAGTTAGAGTGGAGGTGGATTGAGTGGGTTGAGATGATGTATGTGATTTTTTCCCCTTCTCTGTCCTATGCGCTCGCAGCGGGTCCTTACGTAGTGACACAGGATTTGCGCGTTGTATCTGATCCTTGTGCCGTTCGTTATGCGAGAGACGCGGTCATCTATTTTATTGACGAAGCTCGCGAAGAGGATTAGGAAAGAGACGGGGGATAAGAGGTACAGAGCTCGGGCTGAGGATGAGCACACGAGTCTTTTGAGGTTGATTTATATTGCGTGTACAAGGCCTATTCGTAAGTGTCTGCTTCGTCCCATCTATATCCGTAAAAAGAGATGCGAATCTGATAACTTAATAGATTTGCTGCTCACGGAGCCAGTGGTTGCTAGCTTCAGTGTACGTTGAGTGACCTATATTCACTTATCGACTGACAAGTGGCCTCACGACTATTCTTGCCTTGCGATATAGTTATGGGTAGGGTTTGCATGGGGGCTTGTATATGGCATGATTGAGTGAGCTTCCTGCTCGTGCTGCATGAACGAATTTCCGAATGTCTCATGACATTGTAAAACTATAAACAGATCCATTTCTCAAGTATTTCGCGAAGTACACGGCTTCAACGTCGGTCAGATCGGGACTGTCTTTTTGGCTATGGTGTACGTCTTTACCTTCTTGACTTGCCTAAGATGTGAAAAGCAACCTGACGATCATCAATACAGCATAGGCTCACTTTTGGGATTCGGGACGAATTTTATACAAGAGCGTCTGTATCAGTACGTCGCTAGGCTGGGTTATACTACCGGAAACCAATTATTTATTTATATATTTTACACCAGAAAATATTACCCTGCTCGTGGACCTGAAGCACGTCTATACCTCGCTTGTTGTGCTGGGGTTTTGTTTCCGGTAGGAATGTTCATATATGCGTGGTCGACGTTTTCGTTCGTCCCTTGGATTGCGCTGGCTATTGGAATTGCGGTGAGTTGACGTTGTCCGGGGCGTTGTGCAGAAATGAGGAAGAAGTGCTGATGATTATTTTCACTTTCAAAGGTGTTTATTTATGCAACGTTTATCATTTACCTTGCAGTGTTCACTTACCTAGCTGATTGGTACGTACTCCTTCTGCGTATCTTGTTTATCTGAGTGGCTGCTCATTCGGACGTCTTTCCTTTTTTTTTGCTTCTGGGGAAAAGCTATGGCCCATTTGCTTCCTCCGCTTTGGCTGGACAGAGTCTATGTCGTGCGTATCATTGTCATTGATTTTACTGGACTCAATTGTAGCTCATGATTCGGGCATCACAACAGGGAACATCTCAGCGACTGCATTTCCGCTATTCACAACACAAATGTTCCAGAGGCTTACGTTTAAATGGGCCAATACACTGTTTGCGTGTATCGCCTGTGTTATGATGCCCATTCCCTTCGTAAGTCTTGTCTTTTCTTTCCTTTTTTTCGACACTCGCGCTTATTTAGTCTGCACTCATGATCTTTGTTGACAATAGATTTTATTCTTTTATGGTCCGAAGATACGAGCGAAAAGCAAGTTCTCTAGGATAGTGATGCAGCAGCAGCAGAAGTAATCGTGGTGGAGTTTCCTTGGCTATAGCGCTGTTTAATCGGGGTGATTTGGTTGTAGGTCCTTTTCGTCCACGTCTTGTCGAAAGAACGACGAAGCTGATTTTGACAGTGTAGATGCCCTGGACATATCTAGACTCTATCTTACAGTATAACGCTGGGTTATGAACAGCCATAGCACATTAATACTCTTCAAAGACGATGCGATATCATAAAATTCCCCGTGACTCGTATCTAGCATCTGCATTGAACGCTACGTCGTACGGATACAAATTAACAGATACGAATTTATGTTGTGAAGTACGAATGATCCAAATGTCCGAAATAGCATTATTGATCGTTGTAGAATCGTCTATGGTCCCGGATAAGATTTAGCTTCACAGACCCCAGAACGACTAGTATGGACGATTGTGTTGAAATTCGAGGAACCGAGCAGAGAAATCGGCCTCACATAGCATTGCTATATATTAAAGGAAATACAGGATGTCAATTGTAGCCTCAGGAGCGTAAGAAATGCCAAGGACGACGTACCGAGATCGTAGAATTCGGACTTGGACATACAAGGCAGTTGATGGTCGGTGACATCTAGCGGGACGCCGAATCGCTGTGGAGATGGAGATTCGAGGATGAGCAATGGCCTACTGAGTTGAAAGTGTTCATATACTCACTTTGGGATGAATGTCATGACGAAGGCGACGTTGGAGGCCAAGAGCGGCAGCGGAGGAATCTGTTTCTTGATCGAGTAGGAATTTCGAGAATTCTGCATCGTGGTCGAAGAAGGCATCGAGTGACTCAATGAGTCGGAGGAGAGCGGGGGACCTGGGTCCTTGAGCGAGGAGAGTTCCGAGTTTGGATTTCTGATGAGCAGGTGAAAAAAGGGCACTAAGTATATTATGACATCGATAGAGGACGAACTCACAAGGGCAGGGTTCTTGAAACACTTCTGTAGCAGCATTACTAACGCAGCTTGGGGGTTACACCTTGCAGTCGCATGCGGACGATCTTGATGCCACACTTGAGAGTACATGATCAACGTCGAGCGCGGGTTCACGTCATTCAGAAGCGGAGCCCAATCAGCTAAGCACTCCTGTATACCGATATCATCCACGATATCGGCGGTGTCGATTCGGTCGAAACATGCGCCTTCGAAGACAGGAAGTACACCCGCTAAAAGGCCTTTTGAGAGAATTTGCGGGTGGAACTGGGTTAGGTAGATGCTGATGTTGAAGTCTTTGACTCGGCGAGCGAACTCTCGCAGTTGGGATTTGACGTAGAAAAAGAGACAACCAAAGATGTCGGCGGAGTCTACACCATGTTTTGCTCCGGTAGCTTGAACGGCTGTAGAATCCCAGCCCCTTAAGGGGTTGTGGTCGTATAAACGGTCACCTTGAGGGGAGAAAAGGAGGCTATGGAACATTGGTTAAACGTTATGGCGATGCCGGACGTCAGGTTGCTCACCGGTTTGGCTGTGTAAAGCAGCTGGTATTAAATGAGAAGGGTGCCAGTACACCTGTGTCTCGGAATCGCTTAAATGCCATTCGATGACTTGGTCGAAGTTTATATAAAGTTCTGTCCCAACTATCTTGATGTTCTGGCGCTGAAATGGTCCTCTCTAAGCCCAAGCTCTTTATTGCCGCGGAGAAGGTGAATTTGGATCGAAACATCTCTAGAGGCTCTTTAACCCCTACGGCAGTTTGCAAAGAGCGTATATTTCCTACACCTCGGCTGCAAAGACTCACATGGAAGGATATGTCGCCTGGCTCGGTGTGGTCACAATAGATACGATCAACGCAACGCTGAAGGTACAGGGCACCCGATGCAGTTAGGGCGGCGGAATACATCAGATGGGTTGCGAACTCCGCAGCTTCATCGATGGGAAGCTCGGGGTTCAGGAGAGCGTATAAGATTACGAGGCTTTGATTGAGTAGGACCGGATCTCCATTGTTGAGGAGTAACTCGCATTTTCCTCGATACGTCTTTGGAAGATTATTGATCGTGTTGACTAAGTTGCGAATATCTGTGCAAGCTATTGACTGCTAGCTGAGCATAAAAATGAATTGACTTGATATACTTGATACTGAAAACTTACCAGGTAAACAGAGCTTCAAATCTCTTGCACTCTCTTCTGCATCCAATCGTAAGGTGTCGAATGCAGGAAAAGTGCAAGGGTAGAAATTCGAAGGTGGGAGGAAATGAGGAACACGATCTTGCGTAACCCACATAGGCTGCCAATTTTCATCCAAATAGCTATGTGTACAATCGACACTATGTTTGCGCCAATGTTGCCTCTGGCACCTCTCTGAGCAGTACTGCCGCAAAGATGTTAATTTTATACTATTTCAACAGAAAGAAAGACAAACCTTTACGAGTCGACACTAGTGGAAACGGCCAGGTTTTCAGGAATCTACCCATGGCGCAGAATCAACACGGCTGGCTCACTCTCGCGCATACTATACATCCCTGCTTGAAGCATCCTTTTTGTGCGTTCGTTCGAGCGGGCTCGTTCGCACAGAGTATATCAGTAACAGTATCGCCATTTGGAGCCGATCCAAGTCCAAGAGACATGAGACTCTCTAGAGACAAAATTCGGGGCCTTCGAGAAGTGTCATCGGAGCTTGAAGAGTCGTTGCCTTCACTTGATCGCTGCTTTTGTATCGAGCCAAGCATGGCACGATACATGGAGTTGACCCTAACAAAAGAGTTTGCACGGACTATTCCTGGCAGCGGCAAAGATGTAGACATGGGAGGCGACGGAAAGAACAGAGGGTGTAAGTGAGGGCACCATTGTTTTAATAGTATTGAAGATGGTTCGAAGTTGCTTGCGAAATTACATTTTCTGTACGTATTATCCGCCAAAAGATTGCCGTTAGCTGGATTCTCCAAGTTAGAAGACAGTCCAGACGAGCAGTCGCCGCTCGGAGAACCTTCTTTAGAAGCAAAGTGATACTGACAGCGACAGTTGGCCCGTCAAAACCTCTATGATAACTAGGCTTGCGGGAAATACCTAGGTATGTCACCGCATGGCGTGACTTTTGGTAACTTACCGTTACTTACCGGTAAGTTACCACCCCCCGCCAGGAGCCCAAAATAGGGTAGGTTCCGAACCTACTGGTCACGTGTTTTCATCTGTGAGGCTTGAGCCTCAAGCAAATTTCCTCCAATCAAAAGGCAGAGGGCAGGGTTTACTTCTTATGATAGCTTTTACTCAACTGTGTATACTTTCCTCATTTTTGTGGGGTTTTTAGTGGGTTGCTGGCTGTTGGCAGGCAAGTAGGTGTAAGCGCGCCGAAGGCGCGCGGAGCTCCGGCAAACGCGTTTCCGGGATCACGTGACTATAGGTTACGAACCGGTTCCTAACTGGTGAATAACGGTGGGCAGGGCCGGCTAGCGGCAAAGCTCGCTACTTCCTATACTCTGAAGAAACAGCAAGGTTTTCGAGATGTGAGCCTTACTGACACTTTTTGTAATATCTTTTAATTGATTTCTATATCCCACACCATCTAACTGTTCTGTAATTCTGTAAGTATGTCATTGACAGTACCCCGGCGCCAGCCGCGCCCCAGCCTGCGGCCGGCCGCTTTTGGCGCTCGTGGTTTACTACTTAGTACTATGTAATACATTACAATACTTAGGCAATGAAGATGACGTGAAACAACTATCAAAAATAAGTAAGCGGCATCACCGGCATCACCAATTGGGCACGTGATCCGTCTGGACGGGTTTCAGACGACCACCCTAAAACTCACTACTTAGTAAGTAGCGAGAATAACCCCCTCCGAGGGACCCCCCAGTTACTAACTGTGGCCCTAACCTCCGGGAGGTTTTTCCCGCAAGCCTAATGATAACGCGAGCCCGTGATAGTCACGTGATACGACATGCCATAAGCGGAGTAGACGCGAGGCACATGACCATGAGAGATTTTTCTGCACTGCAGGCGGCTCACCTCTTCCACCTTTCCTTCCCGATTTCAACATAATGAGCGACAGGCGAAGTAAAGCGACTAAGCAAGCTGCTCTTGCAGAACTACTGCGTACTAGACAAGGCGGTTCCCGTACACTTAAGGTGAGAAACGCGTCTTGAACACGTCAACCAGGTTAAATTAAGTTTCGTGAACAGGAAGAGGACGTGGAATTGTACGATGAAGTCACTGAAGACCAATACAAGAGAATTGTGAAGGGAAGACTTCAGAGAGATGACTTTGTTGTTGACGATGGCGTGGAGGGGTACATGGATAATGGAATGGACGACTGGATTGGTGACGGTGACGAGGAATATCCCGAGTCGGATGAAGAAGTTGAAGTGAAGAAGAAACGTACGCTTCCTTCCCAGTGAACTCCTGGCTTTTCTATGCTTACTTTTGTCCTATAGCCAAGAAGAAGACTAAAGACTCAAGCAAGGCAAAATCCAAAGCAAAAGCGCCATCTCCCCCGCCTGTCGCTCCGTCGATCAATGACTATCGAAAGAAAGTCTCAGTGGAGCAGGAGAATGATCTCATGGCAGACATTTTTGGCCAGTTGGACGCCCTTCCCAGTGCGGTACCTTCTGTCAAGTCACGAAAACGTAAACCCTCCCCTCATTATTATCGTTCCGACAATTCTTCACCACTATCCTACCGGGAGGATCCATCTTATGCTGAGACGTCTTCAGATGGACCCATGGATGACTTCTCTGCCGCACCTTCTAGCGATGGCTTTTTCTCGAGCCCAAGGAAGAAGCCGAAAACGGACAACGTGGACGTGACTCCTGCTACCGATCGCCTCGCTAACATTGAGGTCAAGTCCGAAGACGAGTTCTTTAGAGATGAAAGCTTTGACGATATCGACATGGACGCGTTCATGGCGTCAGATGATGTCGAAGTGAAGCCGCCTGTCAAGCCTGAGCGTAAGCAGGTGGACAAGGCTCCCACTCCGGCAGCGAAAACAGAGGCGCCTGATGCTATACCTTCATGGCTTTCGATCTATAATTCCCTTACAGTTTCCTCCGCCGATACCTTGGGGCCGTTAGCGTCCAGTAGTACCCCTTCCAAGGCATCCAATATTTCCGCTCTGGAACCCGATGGCTCCCTGCAATTCTTCTGGCTCGATGTTCTTGAGCAGCAAGGCAACCTATACTTTGTTGGAAAGCTCAAAGATAAAACCACAGGGGCTTGGGTGTCTTGCTGCGTCACTGTGCAGAATCTTGAACGCAATCTTTTTGTGCTTCCACGCCAGAGGCGAGCGGAGAAAGGACCAGACGGGGAATGGTATGACACGGACGAAGTACCTGAGATGACCGATGTATATCAGGACTTCGACTCTATACGGAAACACGCTAAAATCGGGAAATTCAGAGGGAAATTTGTTAAACGCAAATATGCTTTTGGCGAGCCAGATGTTCCTAGGCAGGAAACGAATTGGCTGAAGGTCGTGTACCCATTCACTGGTACGTGAATACGTTTTCGCGTCTTTCTTTTTCTGAATGAGTATCTCAGAACCTGAACTACCAAGTCCTCCTGTTAGCCCGAACATCGCGAGGGTTTTTGGCACGAAAACAAGTGCTTTCGAATTATTAGTCCTCAAGAGGAAGATCATGGGCCCATGCTGGATTCAAATTAAGAACCCAGAAATTGACAACATCGGAGTGCGTGCAATCTCTGTTTATGGACTCTCTAACTAAATTACACTTAGGCTTCCTGGTGCAAAATCGAAATTACCGTCAAGGATCCGAAAGATTTCAACCCTTTCTCGGAGTCGGATGCTGACGCACCGAAAGATATTCCACCTTTAACTATCATGAGCCTCAGCGTTCGCACAATTGTAAACCACCGGGAGAACAAGCGGGAAGTAGTTTGTGCTACTGCCCGCACATGGCAGAATAGTACGTTACCTTTATTTTCTCCAAAGCTCTGACTCGATGAATCGCATAATTTCCAGTGGTCATTGACGATCCTACACCTCCTGAAAAGCTGCCGTGCACTGTACAAACGTTTGTGCGGCCATTGGACCGTTTTCCGCCCAGATTTGAGGCCCAAGCCAAAGCGAATGGCAAAGGGTGGATATCGCCTATGAAAAATGAGCGAATGCTTCTCAGCAGTCTCCTTGGTGCGCACTGATTGATAATGCATTCTTATCGTTTGCTAATGTATATATTTATTCTCTTTTCCAGTGGCCATTCACAAAACTGATCCAGATATCATTGTTGGACATGACTTCCTAGGTGTCTCACTGGATGTTCTACTCCATCGTATGAGGGATCTTAAAGTCGATCATTGGTCAAGAGTGGGTCGGTTCAGGCGTTCAAAGTGGCCAAATATTGGGAGGCAAGGCACAAACATCAAATTTCTCGCAGGTCGAATGTTGTGTGATCTCAGCAGTGATGCAGCAAAGGTATGTATTATGCTGCTTAGCCTCACGTTTGACGGATTGTTGAATCGTTTTGTCCTCGTAGAGTATGATCTCTTCCACAACTTGGTCGCTCACGGAGATGTGCAAGACACATCTGAAAAGCGACAGGCAGGATATTGACCCAGATGATACAGCCAATTACTTCGATGGCAGTCTCAGTAACCCGGACAGACTAATGACGTTCGTCCGCCACTGCGAACTCGATGCCCACTACCATATGGCTATTGCCGCCAAGGTGCAAATTATTCCTTTGACAAAACAGCTGACCAACCTCGCCGGGAACGCCTGGTTAGTGACGTTCGTTTTTCAGCCGTCTCTGGTGCCTGACGTGTCTTCATTAAGGAACAAAACTCTCAATGGCGGTCGAGCGGAGCGAAATGAGTATATTCTTCTGCACGAGTTTCATCGGCTGAAATACATATGCCCCGATAAATTGTGGGGAAAAAAGGCTGCTGTTGTGAAGCCGGAACCTGTAGACGATGACCCTGAGACTCTCAAGGACCAGAGCAAGTCCAAAGGGAAGAAAGACAAGTACAAGGGTGGTCTTGTCCTTGATCCGAAAAAAGGGCTGTGGGACAAGTATGTCCTGGTTATGGACTTCAACTCGTTGTACCCAAGTATCATTCAGGAGTATAATATCGACTTCACCACTATCGACAAGAGCGATGTTGAGGAGCTCGATGTGAGTCTTTTGTACGTTGGTACTTCTGCGCTTGCTGATGGATTTGTTCTAGGCCACCGAGGCTGATGCCCATCCTGACCTCCCTGGCCCTGATGTCCCGCAAGGTGTCCTCCCCCGACTTATTGCTACACTTGTAAAGCGGCGTCGGCAGGTCAAGTCCCTTATGAAGGACCGAACGGCAACACCAGCTCAAATTCTACAAGTGAGAATCTGTACTGAATGTTGTACGGACGTCACACTAACGCAGACCCCTTGTAGTGGGACATCAAACAACAGGCCTTGAAGCTGACGGCTAACAGTATGTATGGATGCTTGGGTTTTGAATACTCCAGGTTCTATGCTCGTCAGCTCGCCGCCCTCACAACTCACATGGGTCGTGAGATTCTCAATCATACCAAGGAACTGGCTGAGAGTCTTCAGCTTGACGTGAGCAATTCAATCAAGAGTAACGAATTTTTCCAGCTGATAATGATATGATATCCTTAGGTCTTATATGGTGACACCGACTCT
Organism: Neonothopanus nambi; assembly: GCA_003987895.1. Taxonomy (NCBI): domain Eukaryota; kingdom Fungi; phylum Basidiomycota; class Agaricomycetes; order Agaricales; family Omphalotaceae; genus Neonothopanus; species Neonothopanus nambi. Next base: position 64,824 of record RCHF01000146.1, read on the forward strand.
TTGTTCGTCAACTCTAATGTCACGGAGCTATCCGAGGCGCTCAAAATATCTGCGGACTTTAAGAAGGCTGTTAATGACCGCTACAAGCTGCTTGAGATCGATCTCGATGCCGTCTTCCAACGTTTGCTACTATTGCAAAAGAAGAAGTATGCTGCAGTGAAAGTAGAGGATGGCACTCGGACGTCGATTGAGGTCAAGGGTCTTGATATGAAGCGTCGAGAGTATTGTGAATTGTCCAAGAACGTTTCACAGTGAGCTCATTGCATTCCCTGATCCTCCCGTACATTGATTAATGAGCGGCCAGGTTTGTTCTGGGCCGGATTCTTTCTGGAGAGCCTACTGAAATCGTAGTCGAGGAAATTCACGAGTACCTAACTACTGTTGGTGCCAACGTCCGTAATGGCGTGTACAAGGTCGACGACTACGTGATCAATAAGGTGAGGCAAATGCATTCTAGCTGTAGTGTCTACGCTGATCAGCGACGCTCTTACAGCGCCTCGGTAAGAATCCCGAAGACTATCCCAAGGCGGAAGGCCAGCCGCATGTGCAAGTAGCGCTGAAGATGAAGGCCAAGGGCGGCAACGCGCGTGTGGGCGATGTCATCCCTTACGTCTTCTGTATAGCAGAGGGCGAAGAGTCGAAATCCCAGTCCGATAGGGCCAGGCATCGAGATGAGCTTCGGAAAGCAGATTCTGGGCTGAAGATAGGTACACACAATTCCGTTATGAGCCTGTGCTATTCTCCATTCGTTGCTAACGAACTTCTTTGTACCGTGATAGATGAAGAGTATTACTTGTCTCAGCAAATTCTTCCACCTGTTCAGCGATTGTGTGAAGAAATTGAGGGGATTGATAGAGCTCATCTCGCGGAGTGCCTGGGTAAGCTTTTGGTGTGCTATTTGTGGGGACAGTGCCGTAACTTGACATTCCTAGGTCTCGACTCGACAAAATATCGTCAAGCCTTCTCTGGAGGGTCTTCAGATGAGCGAGCATTCGCTTCTCTTGATTCGCTAATGCCGGACCGAGAGAAATTCAAAGATGCCGAGCCTTTCAAGGCACGATGTAATAGCTGCAAGGGAGAGTTCTCCTTTCAGCCCCTTAACGACGCCGTTAGTCATGCCTCATGCTTTTATGAATCCATTAAATTGAACTTGAGCTATAGGATTGCTGTCTTCACCCTGATGGTCGGTACTGTCCGACGTGCAAGGCCCCTCTGGGTTCTGGAAGCCTGCAGATGCAGCTCGAGTCCCAGATTCGAAAACATGTGTCATTGTTCTATGAGGGATGGATAGTATGCGACGATCAAACTTGTGGGTATAGAACGAGGATGATGGGCGTGTACGGCCGACGGTGTTTGAGGCCTGGATGTTATTCTAACGTCAGGTTTGAGGTGTGTATCTGTGCATATACATTGAAAGGGAGCTGCTGACAATAATTCTTGTTGTTCTTCTCAGTACTCCGATCTGACGTTGTATAATCAGCTCAGGTATTACGCATACCTGTTCGATGGCGAGCGAGCGATAAAGAACGCTGCGGGGACACCTGCATTAGGTATGAGTTTCCTGCGAGTGGTTCTTTTTCTCCGCCGTACTCACGATTTTCGCCCGTTCCCACCTCATACAGAAAGCGTCAGTGCACTGGCCAGCAGGCACACAGACTTTTTAACTGACATGTCTGACTGCGTTGCGAAGTATCTTGATCAGTGTGGTCGAAGATGGGTAGAACTAAGCAGCGTGTTTTCATTTATGAAGATTTGAGCATGGGTGTAGGATAGAAAGATCGATTGCATTTATTCCATTGGGATTGTCCATTATTTGTGTAGTATTTCACCATCCACGAGTGTAACTTCGCCGCATTTCTGTAAAGTAATTAGCTGATTGTTTCATTAGATGAATTGAGCTGTCCTTTAACTTGGCGCTCTCACATATGGGATGTACAAGCACTTCTATTCTCATGAGATCTACACACTTTAGTCATCTCTATGCTGACTCCTTCAGGTCCGGATGAATACTTCTAAACTTTAAACGCACATCCCTCCGTGCTTCGCTAAAGCCTATAGAACGGATAATCCGTGTAACCTTTGCCAGTAGTGTCTCCAGGAAGATAAAATGTAGCGCGATTATAAGGATTGAAAGGTAAATCCTTCTCCAACCTTACCGGGAGATCGGGCTAACCAAACACAAAACAAGGAAAGGACCAAAAAATCAGTTCGGAGTCCACCCCCAATCAAATCCCAGAATCGTCACTCACATTCGCCAAAAAGAATCTCCCAAATGCAATGAGCTCGACGCCCTTCCTATCAGCCCTCTCTGTTGCTTTCTCCGCCGTCTCAATAGCTGATTCGCGCGCGTAGTTACCAGCGGTGATGACAGGCCGAGGAGCCCAAAGTTCACGAATGAAATCGTTCGAGCCGTCTGGACCATCTTCTACGGTCGCTCCGCCTGCAACGCGTGGTTCGACAGCGTGAATGTAGGCGAAGTTGGGGAAGCGAGCCTTAAGCTGAGATACAAGATAACTAAACGTCGGAATGGGGTCTTTCATGCCCATGTCTGAATGAAAAGAATTAAGATGATAACAAGATTCAGAAGTTAGCGGCAGTTTTTGAATTACCGACTAAAGTACTTACCTTGGAAGGGTGTCCAAGGACTAAGTCGTATACCAGTCCTTTCCTCGCCAACTGCCTCGACCACCTTCTGTGCTACTTCGAGCGCAAACCGGCATCTATTCTCAATGGATCCACCGTACTCATCCGTCCTTAAGTTGCTCACGTCCTGAATGAACTGGTCGATCAGGTACCCATTAGCACTGTGGATCTCTACACCGTCAAATCCAGCTTTGTGTACAGCGTTGGAAGCGGCGGTTGCGTATAGAGAGATGTACTCCTGGATTTCCTCCTTTGTTAGTGGTCGAGGTTTCAAGGTGGGGTTGCTGGATAGAGGGACGTCAGATGCTGAGACGAAGGGATACGAAGGGTCGGCTGCATGGAGGGCGGCGACGTCTGCTGCCCGACCGAGAGCCCAAAGCTGGAGGTAGATATATGAGCCATTAGCATGGACAGCATCGGTTATCTAGGAAGCAAAATTAGCCTCTGCACAGTAACATCCAACCAAGTATTCACCTCCTTCCAAGCTTTAATCTGCTCCTCGCTCCAAATACCAGGCGCACTCTCGTAAAGTCCAGCCTTCTGAGCTATTAACGTAGCCTCAGTAATCAGAAGCGTGCCTGGCGTGCTCGCACGTTGAGCATAGTATTCCTTCATAACTGGAAGAGACGGAACATTCTCCCGTTTCGAAGATCGAAGACGCGTTAACGGGGCAAGGACCACCCGGTGTTGTAAGTTGAGAGCACCGACTCGGATGGGTTGGAACAGTGCTGATCGAGACATGTCTGGAGGGCTATGGTTTCGACTTCAGTGTGGAAAGTTCCTTCCATCCCTCGCTGAACCGTCCTATTTATATGAGTAACTGCCGTTAGCCCCTCACTGCGCTATTTTCTGACCCAAATCAGTCAGCCAGATCTCACGCACTCATAGACATTGGCTTACTGATATGCAACATCACTCAGCACCAATTCATATCGTCATTGCTGAGGTATTCAGCGCTCGCTCGTGCACTAGGCCTCTTGCTTACTATTCATGAATTCATGAAAGTAGTGGGTAATCCCTTGAATCTAACACGTATAAAAGTATTCCGGCTGAGAACTGAGAAGCGTGAGCTACGAGAATCATCCGGAAAAATGGAAAGGTTACTGACCGGGCGGTTCATTGATTAGGCCCGAGCTGTGGTATCCGCATGATTTCGAGACAAATCGAGTTGAAGCTGGTACGGTTATAATTTGCGTTGAGCACAATAATCCAAGAATAATAAAATCCACGCTCAACTTGAATAGTTCCGCTTTCAAGAGGAAGGAGTCAAGACTCACTATCGCTGAAGCGCTGAAGGTCGGTAAAGTCGAAAGTCAGAAGCTCTTGCACAACAAAAGACAATAAATTAAACGCCCATAACTAACCGTGACAGTCGTGCAGCAGTCGTGCAACACCTCCCAATATGAAACAAGAGCCTAGGTATGTCTTTCACGAATGCAAGGACCTTAGAATGAAATACAACAGAGTCTTGCAGGTACATTACTTGAATCGAACATGAAGTGCGCTAGCTGAAGGGTTCCTTATCGATTGCTCGGTGCATTGAGAAGCACATGAGGTCTCTCCCGGGTCTCTCCTGGGTCTCTCTTTTTCACAATGTTTCCTGCGGCATCGATGGCTACAGACGGAGCCGCAAGCAAGGAGGCCGGTGGTACAACCTTTCGCCATTGTTCCCGCTGAATATATGTCCAGCCTTAGAGGGGATTTCAAGAGCAACGGGACGGAGAGTTGTACTTAGAAGTTGAGACTCGAGGAGAAATGGAAATCAGCATGTTTTACCCTGGCTATATGGAGTGAATCGTGTTTGCCAATACCTCAAAAGTTCGAGCGTCGAAAGCGTGCATCGGCAACGTAATATGTACGAACTTCCACGGTAACTGAAGTAGGGAGAGGGGAATGCCGTTTCGGAGATGGTGTGGGTGCGGTTAGAACATATTTCAGCAAAGCAGAAATGAGTTTTTCTTCCCGGGCGACCCGCCTTTGTAAGTCTCTCTTTCGTTCCACCCGGTAGCCTACTGACTCAGAAGGCTTGGTACCTAGGTTCGTTATGCAGTATTATACTTGCTAGAGCAACTGCTTATATCGCTTTTGGCTTCTCAAGTGGCTGGAGAGTTTAGAGAAATGACGTGAACCGCGACGACCGTTACATTACCCAATGCGCATTATAGGTGAAGCTACTATGGCACTTTTGGCGCTTGACGCGTCTACTTAACGCTCCACTGCTGTATTAATAAAACGCTGTAAGTAAATCTCAAGTAGATTACCCGAGTGCCGCTAGACCTTGACCTTGTGGGCTTGCAGGTCACGTCACACTTCGCGGATTCAACATTCATTGAGCTTCGTTTTCTCTCACCAAATAGCGGTGCTTCTTGAGGCAATGAGTAAGTCCATCACGTTGCCTTCTCTCTCTGAACTCTCTGAAAAGTAGATTTAAGGCTGCTGCAGAATGCATTAATCACCCAGTTCACTTTTGATATCGCCCTAGTGTTTCCAATGTTCATCACATTCTCTCAAGCCCTAATTGCAGCGCCCGTGTTGGGCGTTCTTTGGTACATCTTTCGGCGCAGGCTTGCTCGGTCTTGCTTGGACAATATTCCTGGACCCAAACCGCAATCGTGGTGGACAGGTAAGAGCGACTATGGTGAACTCGTGTCTTTTTCCTGTCGTTGCTGAAGTTGTTGCGGCAAGGTAATTTTGAACAGTTTCTCAACCCCGATGCTTGGGACTTCCATGCCAAGCTGGCTGAGCAATGTAGGTCAATAGGGTGCTCCTGTAAATGAGTGGTAAACTTACAGTCCCTGCATCGGCGCTCAGATGGTCAAGTCATAAGCATCACTGGTTTATTCGGGGTAAGCACAGTTATTGGATGAGAGCTAATATCTAGCTCGTTGACTTAGAAGTGAATTAATAGGAGAAATCGCTTTATACGTTTGATCCTAAAGCTATGTATAGTATTTTCGTGAAGGTAAGCAGGTGCACTCGAGCTCCGGTCGTAGAAAATAAAACCTGCGTTAGGATCAAGACGTCTTTGTGCAAAACGATTTCTTCACGCAGTATGGAGTGCCTTCCTCGTGCTCGTGCTCCTTAGGTGCTCATGGTGGTTCTTATTCTCTTTACAGAGGCAATCGACTAGCATTTGGCCATGGATTATTGGGTACCCAAGGCAAGTAAGACAACCAATTGGGAAATGTTTAGCCCTGACTCGCGTTGGCAGGGGAGCAACACCGTAAGCAGCGCAAGATGCTCAATCCCGTCTTTTCAATAGCTCACATGCGAGACATGAGTACGTAGCTTTGAGATGCTCTGAGCGGACTACATACTCATTACGCTGATAGTCCCGATCTTCAACGATGTGGTTAACAAGGTCCGTAAGGCTATTGTTTTCTACCTCAAGCAGGTAGATGTAAACTCTGCCATCAGTTGCAAAAGACGTTGAAGAACAAGATCAAACAAGGCCCGGAGGTGCAGGAGGTAACGTAAAACCAAGCCGCTAGACTACTGTCTCAAGCTTGATTTTGTCAATGTCCCCTGCTAGATTGACATACTCTCATGGATGGGCCGTACGGCACTTGAGTTGATTGGCCAGTCTGCATTAGGTTTCTCCTTTGATCCTTTGGATGACGACGAGAGTACTGCACATCCCTACTGCGGGGTTATTAGAGACCTCATGTAAGCATTACAACAATACTTTCACATCTCATGTATTCTGACTGCCTTACAGTCCAACTCAAATGCGCTTAAAATTCATCTATAACTTCATTATGCCTTCGCTATCGAAGATCGGACCACCTGCATTTCGTCGGTTCTTGGTCAACATCACACCTTCAAAGGATGTCCATCAAATGCGCGAGATGATAGACTATATGTGGTCTGTGGCTATTGAGATCTTCGAAACCAAGAAGCGAGCGCTGGAGAAGGGGGATGAGGCAGTCAAACAACAAGTCGGGGCAGGAAAAGATTTAATGAGTATCCTTAGTATGTGTTCTTCCCACTTTGGTGATTTCCTCGGAGCACGATCTTACTCGCGTGAATAGTGAAAGCAAACCAGGAGTCTTCAGCTGAGGATAGGCTTGAAGAGCACGAGGTTATAGGACAGGTCAGTCGTTCATTTCTTCTCATCTGCACGTAGCTCAAACATTTCTATCGCTGGTATCCCAGATCAAGTAAGGTTTCACTTGGTAATTTCTTGACGGGCGTAGCCTTGAACATCTATTCTCTCTTGGTTTTTAGTACTCTGGTATTCGCAGCTATGGATACCACCTCTGTATGTTGTCCCGGTTAACAGATCATAGCCGCTGGCTGATCGTCTCCCTCAGAATGCAATGTCGCGTATGCTGCATCTGCTCTCAATGCACCCAGAAGTTCAGAACAAGCTCCGACAAGAACTTGTCACAGCTTGGGAGAATCATGGTGGCGAGCTTTCTTACGATGATCTAGTGGCATTGCCCTACCTAGATGCGGTTTGCCGAGAGACATTAAGACTGTAAGTAATCCTCCTGACAATTAATTCATGACTGGTTCCTGATTTGGGGTCACTGTAGCCACCCCTCTATACCTATTACTCCGCGAGTGTGAGTGTATACCAGCGCCACTGTTCCAAGATATATCAAATAGTAATTTGTCACAACAGTGCTTGTCAAGACGTGGTCGTTCCCTTGCATACAGCAATCACCGGTGTCGACGGCACAGAAATCCGTGAGCTTTTCATCGCGCGAGGTACGAATGTATGGGTACCAGCACTGAATGCGAACCGGAATGTGGTCCTTTGGGGACCGGATGCGGCGGAATGGAAACCTGAACGATGGCTTCAGCCGTTACCAGAGGCTTTGACGGCTGCGCGTACCCCTGGTGTTTATTCTCATTTGTGAGTAACTGGACTTTGAAATTTTGCGGCAGATGGCATTATTCATGACCTTGTACCTCAATCTTGACTAGGATGACATTCATTGGCGGAGGGCGTTCCTGCATGTTAGCGTTTTCTAGTTTCAAATATTCAGTGTCATTGAACCGTTTCTTTCTAGCGGTTTTAAGTTTTCGCAACTGGAAATGAGTACGTTTCCGACAATTTTTTTGCATGTTCCTGCTATTTGACCAATTTTGTTATTCAGAGGTCATGATGTTCACCCTCATCAGAACCTTCGAATTTGCTCCCTCAGAGAAAAACTCTGAACTCTCATGGCAAATGAATACTATCACGGCTCCGGTTGTCGGGAGCGATAAACATCCACAGCTCCCTTTGAAGGTTAGCTTGGTGAAGGCCGAGGATTGACACCTTGATGGTACTAGACCCTACGCAACAGAGGAGAAAACACTCACTCTGAAAGTGTTGTCTGAAAGTGTTGTTTCGGTGAAATTTCAAACTGTTTTAGTACGACATGTGGAGATAAGCGCCCACTATTTTTTAGAGTTTTTCGACGTGTTTTCTTGTTCGCAGAATCGCAAAGCTGCCAAACTTTGGCAAGTGAATTGTTACTCATTGTGATTCAGTTATTACCTTTAGGCATCGAAATGACACCGCCTACAAAATTAATCAGTTTTTAACATGTTGTCTTGGGTAGGGGAATGACGAACGAGATGCTCAATAACGATTGGTTCCCGCTTACCTTCTAAAGATTTGATTGAGAGGAGACTCTGAGGAGTAGTACCCTCCGAGAACCCCGCGCTTCGGATACGCGGAAGAGAGTACTCAAGTGTCCCACGATGTCTTCCTCACTATTTTCCATCGTCACTGCTCAGAGTACGTCCGGCACATAGTTCAACGCAAGTTCAACATTAACGTTAGTAAAGTATGCAAAACGTGGGTTCGGGTCCTGGCGTAAAGCTAGTGGGACCGCAGGAAGACTGGTGAGCGTGATTCAGACTATACAGAGCGCAATATGACTGAAGATTCCAAGAAGATTCTTTAGTATTTATTTAGATGGTCAGATTGTGGTTATTCAATGAGAAAGCTACAGGTGGACTCAGAATAAAAATACCGCTCTTTTCGATAACTCTTCGGACTTCATTCGCAACAAAAAACTCAGAATAGAGCTGCCGTAGAATTGTCTTTCCTTGCCACATCTGCGGCCGTCGAGACTGAATCACGACATACGGAAGTTCTGGGTCTGTTACTGATCTCATCGTACTCATTGGATTTGTGGCCTTTCCTGCCGACGTTCGAGGTTACGTTCGAGGTTACGGGACAATGTGATCAGTCAAGATCATGTCATAGACCGTGCATGACATTGTCTCGTGGCTTTAGGATCGAACGCCAATGAGATTCTCTGTTTACTTTGTGCTCTTTGCTTGCGTGCTTCTCAATGACTTGGTGCTTTTATGTCGATTTCAAACGTCTCAAGGATCTTGCTTTGTTTGCAACCTCATAAGTGCAGATAGAGGTGCGAAGGAATTCTGAACTCAGTCCGGTCCCTATTAAACTAATCATAAACGTGTCTTTGCAGAGAAAAATAATAGGATTCTTTGTTCCTGCCCTTGCGTTCAACTCTATTTCAAGCGGGTATTTCTGCCCGTTTGTATTCAAACCATCTCCACCCTGGACGCACATCAGGATGTAAACCACGAGGCAGAAAATGCGCGGATACTTCTGTTGCCTGAGCTCAGTGGTATAAATGAGTGTTTCATCAACAACCTCAGTGTTGCTGTCTATTGCTCACTTGAGGCCCACCGCTCATCATGATGTTCGTGTCGAAGATGCAGCTGCTTGTCGTGTTAGGCGTCACAGTATCGAGCACTGCTGCTCTGACGCTGAAAGGCCTCAAAGTTCGGCAAGACACACCTCCGCCTGCCTCTGTCGTCAACGCACTAGTGCAGTCAAACCATTTTGGCTCTCCGACACCCCCTTGGGACGCGAATTCTCAAGCCGGGTGGTATTTCGGCGATAATCCAGCCTCTGTCAACTCAAATATTCCGTGGCTAAAGGACCCGGTAAGCTTGAGTGCTCTCACGTGCTTCAACTCGTTCTGATTTCCAGCTCCCTCTCTCTAAAGAGCTTGTGTGCTGCGCTGGCAGCTCGTCCTGACTGCATTCATTGCCCGAATTACACTCCAAAACCCAAGCCGACTTATACTATCCCTCCCAAGACTACCCGCGCCCCGAAGCCTTCTGGTAAACCTACGTCAACTTCGACGGCTCCCTCTAAGCCAACGACCACTCCTGGCAAATATAAGCTAGTATTTCACAATTTGACCGCAGCTGTTGAAGCACCGGACTACTTGACCTATGGATTGACTGACACTATAATTGGTGAGCTTCTGGGTGTCAATTGGATAAAGTCGTTCAGTTGACAGATGAAAATATTTAGATTGTGAAGAAATGTGTGACTCTGTCGACGGCTGCAACTTCATCAATAGTCAGTCCATTTCCACGTAGCCCGGCGATTTTTTTTGCTGATGATATCTTTTCTTCCCATGTAGCATATCACGATGTAAACGGAAAGGTGAGCTAGAACGGTTGTAGTATCCTTAGCGCTCAATTAATCATGCTGCCACTCTGTAGAATGGAAGTACGCTTCTCACTTGCGCGCTGTTTGCGCAGTACCACGATGCTTCCGAGGCGATCAATACTGGTGGTCAGACACAACCGAGTGGTGTTCTTGATTTCATCATCAATAGTGACGGGTTCGACAAAATTTAAGCATACTCAGATAACGATATATGGGCTTAATGATCTTAATGGACTAGCTCAGATATTGGGGTACCTGTCTAAACTCGCTTACTCGATATTCGGCTTGAATCTAAACGAAAATAGGAATTGCTGCAGAGCTATCGATACATATACACGCTTATAACATACTTCTTCTGATATACAGTGTACATCTTGGAAGTGAAAAAACACACGTCATCTTGTGCTTTCAGGTCCATATGCCCTCTCCAGGCTAGAAGAAAAAGTTCAGATCAGGCTCGAGCTTATTTTCTCCATCAGCATAAGTATCCTCAGGCTCCGAGTTCTCGGTAGGATATTCTACAAATGATATTCAGCTGAAAGTACGCAGACTCAGACAACGAAAGTTGTTACGCACCCCATAGAATTTCCAGATGTTTCTCAAGCCGCGGCGCTCTTAGAATTTCCCAGATTTTTGCCTCCAGTAATGCGGTACGATCAACGTCTCTTTCCGCATTGCGTATAAGGAAACAGAATCGAAGGAGCGAGGTAACAGCCGGGTTTCCTACAGATGTCTCCGATACGGTGTTGTCTCTCTGGTCCTCCTCCTCCAGCAGTTGGGATAGGTGGTTGAAATCTGTCACCTGGAACATCAAGTCTACCGTGTGTAGAAAAGGCATGGCAGGTAACATCTGAAGAACACTTGTGGCTTTATCGAGAGGCTGAACGTCTTCACTATCTACCTTGATGGGACCAATTACTAATGAAACGAGCGAGTATAGGATATCTGCTCTCAAAGGCGGCGACCGGCGATTGACTCGGTCTGAGCATATCAATATACAGGGAGATATAATTTCAATCTGGTAAACTCACCAATCGACGAAATGGATGATGGTTGCACAGCCAGATAACGAAGTGACGGCATAGTCAAACGTATGAGCTGAGCGAAGGCATCAACTGATAGAATATTAACGCCTTGTATATCAATCGAGCGTAGCGTCGGAAATTCCTCGCTAAAGATATCATTAACAAGCCAGTCGAACGAGTTGTGTCTTGTCGCACTAGCGTCAGGTTTGAAGATAGCGAGCTCCTTGACGGCACTGACATCGCAGAACACTTCCAGAGCGCACCTGTCGAAGTAGCGCTCTTCGACAGGACAGGTTCCGGGATCATTCAGCGCGAAGTTGTGCCGAAATTCGAGGCGTTTGAAAAAGCCTCCGAAACTGAGGAAAATCTTCAGTTGGGCTATATTGAAGAATTTCGCGTTCAAGGAGATACCATCGAGCGTCGGGAATTTGGTGAAGAGCTCGATTATGGTTGGCGACATCTGGGGATACCACATATGATGAGGTGCCCACTCTAGCAATTTGACCTTGGGCATCATAGGTAGCTCTTGAAGATCTTCAGGTGAAAGGTCTAACACACAGCGTTGGTTGTATCGATTACTGCCAACCCAGATAAAGGGTTCTCGGCCGGAGTCTATGACGACTACGCGAATAAGGTGAAGAATGTGTGGCGAGGAAGAAAACCGGTCCTTCCATTTTGTGATGTCATTGAGGTTAGAAATACGAGCAACCGAAAGAAGGTGGGGTTGAGCAGCGTCGCGCCAGGTTCTAGACACGAGACAGTCGTTGCGGAGAGCTCCTTTGTCGTTTCGATGATAAAAGATGATACTCGCAACAATTTCTGTAGGAAAGGATATGGCCTCATCTGTTGAAATCAGAAAGCTTCTCTTGAGCAGTAAATTATACTTATACGTACCACTGTCAGAAACCATTTTGCTGGTTAAGACGTTTCAAAATGCGAACCATAAGAATTGAAGGAAAAAACAGACACACAAAGTTCTGCAGACTTTATATCCCAGGTCAGTAACGCCTCGAGTGGCATATTTCTGAAATACGGACTTACTGGAGAGAAAAATCCGTCGCTTACTACAGGAGACAAGGCAGAATCAACACGTTTACGCCACCGTTAGTCTGTGGACTAGGGCGCATGCTGGATATGGGAAACTCGCTATCACGAAGGCAGGGAGGAAAATCCAGTTGGAGAGGGCAGTGGAAAGACAATGATGGATATTTATATTGGTGGCGTTTTTGAGGTGGTACGAGCCGGGGATATTTACAGGGGGCATTAATTGTGCACCATCGACCCCGCGAAGATGGTATTTGTCTTTGAGACATTGAGAATAGGGACAAAAAGCAATATCCTGAGATCCGATGCCATTCTCGCCTCCAGTGCAGCTGCCATGCTGGCGAAGAGAGAAGACACTGTGGTTGGAATATTGGGAGATTTGGCAGTCCGTTTCAAACAAGGTGAGTGTATCTGAATTTTGGTCTTGAAGATACTTATACGGTGCCCAGGAATGTCCATCGTGCGAGAATTCCGTGGGCTGACTCACAAGTAATCCCGCAAACTTGTTTGAGCGCGACAATTTGAATAAACTTTGAAAACATTTGTCCTGAGCATCCTGGAGTAAAATATACACCGGTTTCAAACAGTCATTTCGACGCGCATATACAGGTCTACTGGAACACAAGCCATAAAACGAGCTTTGACCTGTCGGGTGATTGTCAATAACATCAAGAACAACCTATCTGGCAAGTAGTTCTGACTCACCAGACTCGAAGATGAACTTGATCGTTGAAGAAAAGATGTGAATCAGCTCCAGCAGATTTCCTTGCTTTCAAAGCTGCTTACCAACATTAGTTACAACAAGCAAGCATATCTCAATTTCCAAAGTGCTCGTTCATTGCTGCTGCGACGAGCCTCCTTGGGATTACCAAAGACAGTCATGTTCGGCGCTCGGAACGCCTCGTGATCACATGCCCCAAGCCACGTGCCAAAGCCTCACGCGTCGGCAGTAAAGCAGCTGCCCAGGCTGGAAATGGTTCCTTTCGAGCATCTGCCATCATCGAGTGCAGCTTCTCTCCTCCCGCGCTCATCTGGCGACGCAACCAGTTCCCCCAGCTCGTCGTCGTACTGACGATTGGAGCTCGCGTATACCATGCCCTTCAAGTCGGCGCTTCGTGCTGAGAAGCTTTCCCAGCTTCCCCCAGAGATTCTTGACGAGATCTTTGCGGAAATCGACTCCCATGCGGACCTTATCGCTTTGGCTTTGACGTGTCGCCGACTTGCTGGTGTTGTCATCCCTAGGCATAGTGAATATCGTATTATTAGGGCTCGACACCGGATGCCTGCTTTGTGGGCTCACTTAGCTAAACGCTCCGATCTCACGCGCAATATCAGAGAGGTCCAGCTGTGTCAAAGAGACGATTATACTTCCTCTGATCGGTATCCTACGACACTTGTTCCTAGCACTCCTCAGCCTGGTAATACATTGGAAACTGTCAAGGAGGAACAACAACGCATCAAGGATATGTGTGTCGCGCTGGGGCACATGAAGAAACTCGAAGCTTTCATGTGGAACTTTGACTCTGTAAACTTCATCGTTCCTATGAGTGTAGAACAGGAGGAGGGAATTCTCCAGACTCTGAATAAATTGCCTTCGCTTGTGCGTTTGGTGATTTCGGGGAATTTGAGAATCCTCTTGCCGCCTAACGCCCACTTGTTTCGATCTGTAGGTCTCTTTTCCCATGGTAATATATGCCGGTAATGACCATGTTCTCAGAGTTGGAGTACCACTAGTCTCCAGCACCTGTCATTACTAGGGGACGCCTGGGCTTCGCCTTCGGTGGCTACATCTCTCAAATATTTATCTAAGCAGACGCCTAAGCTCAAGGTATAGTACACTGTCTCTTTGTTGCTCAAAATCGACTCACCGATCATGTGATTCAGAGTCTTCAACTTCCAGTCGAAGCCATAGCCATTTCTGACTGCACATTTCCGCAACTCAGACGGCTGACGCTATTCTTACAATCGGGTACTACCGCTTCCATGAACGAGCGTTGGAATCTCTTTTTGGAAAATCATCCACTGCTCGAGGATTTTTGGTGTAATCCTGCATCTGGAATAAATTTTCCGTCCAAGGGACTCCCCAAGCTGAAAAGGCTCGCTACAGAACGCTGCTTTATCAACTCGTTTAAGGACGTGGAGGAGCTGCCCACCTTAGAGTGTCTAAATCTTGACTGCTTCTCCTTCGATAGCGACCTGTTGACGCGGTTTAATTTCGGAAGTCTCCAGAAACTCGCGCTCATCGCGGTATATAATTCGGACGAGTTGGATCTCATTTCGAATGCGTGTCCCTCGTTGAAATGGCTGTCGGTAGCCAGCAGTGTGTTTTTTGATTTGGTTTGTTTTTTTTATTGTGCCGTCTTCCTACCTCTCTGACAGCTAGTCAAGAATGTATGGCTGGACTTTCTTTCGTCTTTCCGTGAACTAGAAGTCTTTCACGGTCCTGGATTGTGGAATGCTGTTGGGCATGATAATAACAGAATGCACCGGACTATCATGGAGCTGGTTAAGCTGTGCCCGAAACTAAGACAGCTAGACCATCGAAACAAACATGGGAAGCGAGGGAGGTATAAGGTCATTACTATCATCCGGGAGGAGCGCGAGCATGGTTTGCATGTCACATATGAGGTGCAGAAGTCTCCTACAAGGTAAGAAACTCACTTGTCTCATCTGTTGGCGTAATGTTTACGGAACGTTTGCCAGGTCATCAAGGTTCGACTTCATGGATAGTATGTTTTTGTAAATGGATCTTTGTGCACGCTTTGTTCGGACTTTGTTCTGCTGTCGAGCATTAATTCGACGATGTTGTATTATTAGTCTATAGCTCTGTTATCTGTATGTGTATCCTGTAAAAGAGTCTGGAATATAGACATGCTTGGGACGTGTCTTGGTTGCACCGGACACGATCACCGAGGTGTATTGAGATGTTTGGCAGGTACTGCTAGCACTGCTCCGGTGTTACTGCTCTGTAATGATACTCACCTCCAGATTCGCTGCTCCCACCAAATCATTCTAAGTATCCCATTGGATAAAGTCTAGTGGACAGTACTGTTCTCGTTCTTTGAACGATGTCGACCATTTCGACAGCCTTACGAAATTTCAAGGAACCCACTAAAGAGCAACTAACACAAAACTTCTTCTCCCTTCCCTCGGTTCCAGAAAATTTAGGTGGAAATAGCAATGATGGAACGAACGATGAAGAGATTGAGAAGATGGATATTAACGCTGTGTTGAGTTTAGGTGTACAAGGGGAGGAAGATTCCTACGTGAGTTCGAGTTCGGTCATCAGATACCGGGGGTGGGGTGTAGGCCGTGTATCTCATTGGGCATTGCTAGGCTGGAAAGTTGTATTTAATGGCGCCTTATCTGGCCTTCTCGTCTCTGGATAAGAAGTCTGTTCGTTTCACCATCCCGCTATCTACCGTTCGGCGCGTCGAGAGACTCAATGCGCGCGCGGGGATTTATGCGCTCAGTCTTTCGTTGTGGCACGGAAGCAAAATAGTACGTGTATCGGTGCTCGTATGTAGCTGTGTAGATGTTGATCGGATCCGTTCTGCCTAGATCGTCCAGTTGACGTCTTTAAGACCTACAGCTGATTTGTTCTGTGCCTTGTTGCGCGACGCTTTGAAGGTTGAGCTGCAGAAGGGAATGATGAAGTCTGTGAAGGTGTTCGTGAAGACGTGCTACTCTGAAGTACTTGTGTTGAATTCTGGGTCCCAATCGATAGATGGGGATGAGAAGGAAGAGAGTTCACAGGCTTCGGAGTCTTCGTATCATGGTGGTCTTGGATTGCGTTTCAAGTTCCCGGGTGATGCAAAGAAGTGAGTTTTCTTGACCGTCTAGTCGATCTTGTTTCTCAGTTCATTTCACTTAGACTGCGTGAAGCGTCAAAGCTCAAACTTTGGACGTCCTACCTAAAAAGTGAGTATATCTACCGACCTCTTGGCTGGCCACAACTCACCCTCGTATATAGCCCATGGACGCAACCTCACTCTTCTACGATACCCTCAATGTACTCGACTCGTTCAAGTTGGTCTGCCCAACCGGCTACGTGGAGAGATGTGGGAAACGTTATCGGGTTCCATATTCCTACGGTACACGAATCCTGGTTTGTACGACCGGCTGCTTGAGGAGAACAAGGGTCGGGTGACGACTAGTACGGAGGATATAGAGAAGGATTTACATCGCAGTTTACCTGAGTATGCTGGGTACCAATCCGAGGAGGGCATAGGCGCGCTGAGAAGGGTTCTTCAAGCGTATTCGTTTAAAAATCCTGAACTTGGATATTGTCAGGTATGGCTTGCTTCGCTGGGGGTGTTCCATTCACTTATTTTTGTCCTTGGCAGGCTATGAACATCCTTGCTGCTGCAATTCTAATGTGAGCGGTCTCTTACTTTGCTCTTCGTCGATGTTGCTGATTTGAACTCGTAGCTATATGTCTGAGGAGCAGGCCTTCTGGCTATTGGAAGTGTTATGTGACCGGTTGTTACCTGGTTATTATGCGTGCGTCCATATGTCTGCCAGCTAATCCAAGGAGCCTCAAATACTTTTCTATAGTCCCTCCATGCATGGAACACTCCTCGATCAGCGCGTGTTTGAGTCACTGGTCCAACGCTGTCTGCCTATGATACACGATCATTTTACAGAGGTTGATGTTCAGCTATCTGTTGCGTCCCTGCCCTGGTTCCTGAGTTTGTTTGTGATTATCTTGTTTAGGCAGCACAACTACTCATCTCTTTGCTTTTTTCGTTGACAGATACATAAATAGCATGCCCATGATCTTTGCCTTCCGGATAGTTGATTGCTTTTTCTGCATGGGGCCAAAGGTTTTATTCCAAGTAGGGTGAGTACTTTCGTTCTCTGCAAAGCATCAATTATTGATTGCTGTTTTTTTTTTGGATAGTCTCGGTCAGTGATTCTGGTAGTCAACTCGGGATTTTGTCTGATATCTTCCGGCGTCCATAGCAATCCTGAAAATAAATGGAGAAAAGCTGCTGCAGGTTCAAGATGACGGTGGATTTTTGAAGTAAGTCTCATGTGGTACTGACTGGGTCTGACGTCATCTAACAAGTCTTTTAAGTCTAATGCGAGACTACTTTAATTCACTCGGCGACTCTGCTCATCCCAATGCCTCTGATCCTCGTGCGCGCGCAATTACGCGTTTCCAAGAGCTCCTGCTCGTTTCGTTCAGGGAATTCTCTGTGATCACCGACGAATTGATTCTCTCAGAACGGAAACGATTCAGGAATGAAATCATTCACAGTATAGAGAATTTCTCTAAGCGGTCGGCCATCAGAAACCTGCGAGATCTTGGAAGGTTTTCGAAGGAAAAAGTGGGGCTGATATATGACGCGCTGTATCAAGCGATGTGTGTTGTTCCCCCGCCTCCAGCCTCATTACCTCCGCCAACTCTATTAAATACCAATGACGGGCATGAGGAGAAGCCGGAGACAAGGATCCAGTTGAAGACATTCCAGTATTTCCTGAGTGAGATCGCTACTTGGGCACGAGATGAAAAGATTGTCAGTAATGGTTTCCAGGTAGGTCTCTTCATGTTGTCTTCGCCTGCGGCAGGCGCTGACGAACAACTCAGCAACGCGTAGACAGAGAAGTCGCCGAACACGAATTCATTGACCGTTTATTCTTCTTTTGGGATACTTCATGCCGTGGGGCGCTTTCCTTCCAAGTACGTGATTGCTCTGTGGTGGTGGCGCGCTACTTAGTTTACCGACGTTAGGACCTTGTTTCTGGTTTGGACGGAGTTATGTTCAATGATCTAATGGAGAATATCGAGTGGTTCTTCAATCTACATGACAAGAACAAAGACGGCTATTTGACGAGGGATGAGGTGCTAACGGTGTCCGAGACTCTCCTGGTATGTCACTGGCTGCGCGCGATGTTCCTAGTGGGCTGTTGCCATTGGCTTAAATTGTGGCGTTATTAGTTCATATTCAGGTTTGAGATCGGGGACGCTTATCTAGGTGCTGTCAGTCGTTTCATGACTAACGCCTTCGAGTATGGCGACGCCCTGCTCCCGGAGCCTGCAGTGCCGGAGAAAGGTCCGGACGGCGAGCTACGGTCACCACTGCCGCCCCCTTCCAATCAGCCGTATCTGAACCTAGCAACGTTTGTTCTGTGTTTGTATTGGTCTGAGGGCGAGTACTGATCGTTAAATGATTAATTAACCAGGTTCCGTATGGTCGTGCTAGCTGACGAGATACTGGAGTCGTTCTTTGAGACGGACCTTTCTGCTTCCTTCAGATTGGACCCCGTGGTTGACCTTGAGCTTCCACCGGCAAGTAGTGGTCTTTTGGGCGATATCTGGCAATCCATTGCTACCGACAATAATAAGAAGATGTTTAATATGTTCACTGATGAAATCGGGAAAACAATCGGGAAGCACCAGGTGTGTAGATTAGGTAACTCAAGCTTTAGCTGTGATGTTGACCACAATTTTTTCCAGGTTGTTCATAAGCCATCGATTGGCAGATACAAAACATTGGAAGAACCCAAGGCACGGGAATCACTGCTCACCCCATCTATGCGACATTCTTCGTCCAAGAACAGTCTCAAACCATCGACGAGCACCTCTTCATTACGGCCCTCGTCACCGTCGACGCTCAATGTGGACACAGGCATATCGAAGCCTCAGAAAGACGAAAAATCGCCGATGTCCCATTTGCAAGCTGCGAACGCTGCGCTCATGTCACGTCCAGCGTTCACCATTGACGACGCGAGGGATGATGAGGAGGGCGAGGATGATTTAGATGGTGGTGATAACGACGACCAGGTCATGGATGAGGTTGGTTCAAGTGATGATATACATCAAAGACAGTAAACTGACGGGTTGTCTTAGGTGGATGCTTTCCTAGAAGCCCATGATTCTGGTTTGACAGATGCTGACAAGGAGGTCGCCAAAGGTGAGGTGTGAAAGAGACTTCCCGTCGTTCATGCTATTCATATATATTGCCCTAGATTTACTGAACGCGGAGCCGGTGAAATGATGAATTTGGTCCTTTCGTGGCGTATGGACATTTTTATTACCGTGAGCTTTCTGCTTTCATGTTTTTGTATCCATATCGTATCGTATGCAGTCACTGGCTGGTGCCCCACTAATAGAATGTACAATTGTGCCCGGGACGGAAATATTAAGGATACACAGGTTACAAATATTGACTACAACAGGTTCGCAAGAAATAGAAGGAAGAAAATCTATTATCTACGTGGTCCACTGCGACTACCGCCTGAATCCTCCCAGATCCGAATAGTGAGATCGGAGTCGATGGAGCCTGTGGCAATCATGTTTCGCGAAGGGTGCGTCTAGGGGACAAATGTCAGGTACTCAACGGCTTGCATGCACGAAAAACACGCACAGCAACGGCAACGACAACATCTGTCAAGGCAGTTAGTTGCTGCATAAAGGAGAGTTTGACGGCATCTTACCCTGGTGGCCCTCCAACACTTGTACAATTTCCCGGCTCTGTAGATCCCAGATATACGTCTTGTGGTCCTCGCTCCCAGCTACTATCCACTTGCCGCCAGTCACACTAAAACAGGCAGAGATGCAGTATTTGTTGTTCACATGCCCGGTATATGTTTTCAGACAACGCGTAGTCTGGTAGTCCCAAAGGCGTATGGCGCTATCATGCGCCGTTGACAAGATATATTTGGAGTTAGGGGAAAACTGGACCTGCTGACTGGAAGAAGACAGTAGTAAGCGAGCGAGGAGTAAGCGAAAAACAAAGGTTCTATCCTTACCAAATTGCATCATGGCCCTCAGCAAGCGTTTTTAGACATTGTCCGTTAGCAGTGTTCCATATACGACTAGGAAAAAATTAGTGATTAGATTGCTGATAGATAGTAGATGTCATGCCGAGCGTACGAACATCAGACCATCCAGGGCACACGAAACAATCAAGCTTGAATCTTTGTTGAAATGGACTGCCGTCACGTAGTCGAGATGTGCATGCAGCGTTTTAAGGCATTTCCCTGTCCATCTACTTCGTATCAATGAAATCATGAATGAACGAATGTAGCTCCAAACCTTTCCGCGTATCCCAAATCTTGACGTCTCCGTCACAAGCACCAGACACGAGGAGTGTTGAGTTGTGGTTGTAACTCAAACAGAACACCCAGTTCGTATGTCCTTTGAGTTGCTTGTAGGTCAAACCCTTCACTCGGACGAAATCAGGATATATTGCAGCGAATTTTTTTCCTACATACTGTATCAACTTCCCATATCCGAATAGTCGTATCGTCGGATGCAGATGCGAGATACACGCTATTAGCAGACCAAGATATATCGGAAAGCCCGGCCGTATGTCCATTAAGATTTCTGATCAATTCTCCTGTGAAAGGAGACCAAATTTTCACAACATTCTCGGCGCCTGCAAAGACACGGTTGTGCATCCAATCATACAGGACAGAAGAAGACGAACCACAAGAGGCTAACAAAGTTCCATCATAACTGAATTTCACAGCTGATATCGATTTCGTGTGCCCGGTAATAGTATGGCGCAGTTCATAATGGGGACGTTCACGTTCACGAGCAGGTACACCTGTTGCCGGCGGTACATTAGCTGGTGGTGCTGGGACAACTGGCGGCGCGACAGGTACTTGATTTTCTCGAACTTGGGGGTCATCTTCAGTGGTCTGCGAGGCATTATCATCGTCTGTAGAAGAATCATCCAACCCAGCTAAAGGGTCCATTGTGGTGGTAGGGAGAAAAGTAAGTGAAAATTTAGTAGGAGTAAGTTTGTGCATGCTTGCAAACGCTTCCATATCAAGCAAGTACAAGCCAGCCATCAATTTCATTTGCTAAGACATAATCTGCTTTGCCTTTCTAAATTTCGAAATTTCAACCCCGATGCTTCGTTCATAGGTATGCTTTTCAGTGCTGGTCCTGAGATATATCTACGCTCATATGTCAACAGGAGGCCAGTACTAAGACGCCGAATGATAGGTTCATCTGAATGTATCTTGATATGGTCAAGCCTGAGTTTGTCTACTAAAAAGTAAGTTAGTCCTGGTCTTGAAAGCCACACGTGTTTCTATCAGTTCTCGTAAAGGTGGCACGGGAACCTAACGGACAAAGCCGTTGCCCTGTTAATTAGGCTGTAATCCGGCCTCCTTTTTTTTGTACGGGTGCAAATCTCGTACCTGCTTTTGTCAAGCTAGAAGAAAGCCGCTTTTCCCGTTAAGCATTCTTCGCATCTGATTCCCTAGATTCCCTCCGAAATCTCCTTCAAGAATAATCCAATGTCGACACTATATCCTTGTGTGTACAGCTGGCCGATGTCCAGCATGCGATCAAGACATGGGATCTGATCGGTCCACCAAACCTCCCCCCAATTTATTCGGGTGTCCTACAATATAATGGCTCCGTTGATTGAACCCTAGTTTACCGCTGCCTCAAGTACATACTTATCGAGTTCTGGAAACTCGCGCAGCGTGTTACTAACAACCAACTCTTCCTATGGAGAACCATCCCCCCGATGCTAGTCCGCGCACCTCAGCCAGTTCACTGCAAGCTCAAACTGCTGCTGAATGCGTAATTTCAAGTCGAAAAGCTTGGAAAACAATAAAATCGCAGAATGAAGCAGTGTGGCCACCCGTCGTAGAAGCTGCCCTAATCGCAGGTCAGTTGGAGATGATTATTCAGTCTATGTTATTGACATAGAAATTTCAGGACTGGAGAAATACCGACCCAAGTCTGTTAAGGATATTACCCTCCTGAAACGCTTTCCCAAGCGTAACAGCTGGATATCCGACTATATCAAACGTACTACGGGTCGAGACAGGTCGCCGAAGCAGGTTGGCAGTAGACTTCAGCAGCTTCGAGACACTTGCACGGACGAGCGTAGTAAGCTCAGCTACCGCATATTTTTCTTGGGGCCTTCTAACTATTGGTGTAGTTCACAAGTTACTATTTCGGCGCGAGTACTCTCCCGATGGCGAGGAGAGTAGCAGCGGATCCGACCACAGCCATGGTCCGCGTCTGGATTTGGCATCCACATCATCTTCGCCTGTATCTTCCCCTTCGGACTCGTCATCGTCGGAGCACTCCACAGTATCTGAAATTGTAAATGCCTCATTTGTTTCGCCTGTCCCGAAGCATCGTAGGAACTTCTTGTCGCACACATCTGTATGCATAGAGTTGATGCCTTCCAACCGTGACCTTCACGGGGAAATTATAAGTAAAGAGGATTATTATTGCCTTCCAGTCATACGGACGGAGTGCAGACACATATCCCTGCTAGCACCTCATCCCTCTGCCTGGCTTCGCGAACCTAGCGTTTCATTTGCTAGCCCTATGCTCCTTTCACCATCACGTCATTCTTCTATGTTCCGCGTCTTCGTCAGTGGTACACTTGTTCATTCGGCCTGGACCAGCCTTGCCCTTTCGTCAACGGAGAAGATTACCTCCCCTGATGGGTCTGGCTCCGACACAGTCTACCACTACGGAACTAGGTTTATCCCCTCCTTCTGGAATCAAATAGGTCGGGACTTTAGTGAGTGGCGTCCTTAACTTGATACCCAAATCGGAAATTAATATCTTAAAACTAGACCCCTCTCAGTGTAGAGTCAGGCAATACATCGCTGAAAGAAGATCTGTAGAAGGCCCACCCTCCAAGAGTTCTTCAGGTGGTGATCCCCCATCTCGGGTCGTTCATGTCATCACGTATGAATTCAGTGTTCAACATTTAGCAGCCCCGAGACCCTCTGCTCCTATTGGTGCACATTCCCACCCTAACTCCATTATCATACCAAGAGCCTACCATCCATACAGGGGCGAGTCTCTAGGGTCTACGCGTCCTGCTCTTGGATTGGCCTCTAGATCTACTCCTGGCGCGCCCACTACCCTTCCGCGGGCTTTCGACGCCCTTGGTCTTAATAGTCCATCTTATTCCCCCGAGCCTGACGGGAGAGCTCATTATCCCATATCTAAATCCACAAGCTTGTCTGAAGAACAAGAACGCTCGCCCTCCGACTCGTTCATGTACTCAAAGAACGAGAACAATGCCCCCGATAAATCTCTTCCGGCAGAGCCCCTTGAAGCTAATACGACTGACTCGCGCACTCAACTCTTCCCGAATTTTCACCCTTCACATCAGACCGAACTTCCGCCGGGGGTTCCTCAGCCGTTTCCCGCTGAAACATCTCTTCCTGTGCCTCAAGACTCGGGCGATGCTGACTATCAGCTTCTTTATCCTCCTGACGACGTCTCGGGTGATTCCACCAGTCTCCCCATACCAACACCCAGCAATGCCGTCGCAGTCAACACCGGAGAGCATAATCTTGGCGTTATAGGGCTACCTGAAGTGTCTTCTCATCATGCTCTGACGATGCAGCTAGGTGTCTCTCAGACTTTCGCTGGCCCAGCCACTGGTCTCAATGCAAGAGGCTGCTATCCCAATCATATTTCTAGCGAATGGGATGGACACGTTCGGTGGCCTCCGGAGACATCTTACCATTCCCAGAGTCAAGCGTCTGGCGTTGCTGCCCAGGATCATCCTGTACAACAGATTTACGACTGCGCTCAGAACTCCAACGTCGGTCAGGAAATCCATCCGCTTTCGTCTTACGTGTCTTCTGCTGGACCACGGCTCCAGATGGGCTCGTCAGGATGCTTCGATCTATCGAGCTCTGGTTATATTCAGCCTATGGGACAGATACAAACGGCAGGTACATATCACGGACCTGGACATGACCCAGCGCCGCACGACTCTTATGGCAGCCACGACTATGTCTATCCTCTTCAATCTCTTATGAGCGTAAGCTACCATGGCCAGAGCCAGTCACAATTATTTGGGATGGTTACTAGCTCGACAGGCTTGGATGTTTCTCTTTCTAAGGGTCCTTTCGCGCCGGATGTTCAGCCTCATTTCGCTTTCAACGGCAACGGGAACGGCCTTGAAGTTCAGACCTATATGCAGTGACTGACTTGACTTCCTTTGTTTTCTTCGGTTAAAATACTTCTATATGGTTTTTAATATGGGGTACCGTCTATGATGACGCTTGGCATGCCGCTCGTACTTATTCAAATTGACTCTGCAATTGCAATGTAGGCATCCACATGTATTGGACGATCTTATAATCTTTCGTACGTGCATGTTCTGTTCGCACCAAAAATGGGCTTTATATACGTATATAAACTATCATTAGTAACTCACTCACCTTACACACGCCACTTGTATCGCTGCAGGCAGTTGAATCGTAGATTAGTTGTACAATTGTCTGGGGACGTATAACAATATACAGTAGGGATGTTTGTATCCCCTTTTCTAGTCATACAGATAGCGAGGTAAGTAAAGTAACATGCGCGAATCGTGATTCAGTTACCGCCATCGTAATGAATTACGTGTTTTAAAGTTTAAACCCTCTCTACTTGTTCTTCCTCACTTTTAGTAGAGGCGTCCTCCCTCATATCAATACCTGCCTTCCCTTGCTCGGCAAGTATAGCGGCGGCGGCGACTGCACGGTGTTGATCAACAACGCGACCCATAACGATCTGGTGAGCGTTCCAATACTTCACATCGGACGCAAACAACTCGTCCATACGTTCAAGAGGAACTTGTCTCGTTTCAGGGAGAAGGAACTGTGACAAGTTGAGTATTAGTACCCAGTGAAAGGGGAGGAGGAATTCGAGTCATTGAAGCTAGTACTCACAAAGACGTAGAAGATCGAAAGAATCATGAGAGATGCGAAGAACAAATAGACACCATAGCCCATGGCAGTAAACATTTGTGGAGTGAACCTCGCAATGATAAACGTAAAGAGCCAATTGGACGCCGCGTTGCACGCCGAAGTGAACGTCCTCACATGTTGGGGGAAAAATTCCGCGGCGACAACCCATGGCGTGCCGTTCCACGTAGGAGAGTAAAAGATGGTCCAGATATAGAAGAATGCTATGGCGCTTTTACCACCACTGTTCAAAGATGATGTGGGGTGATCCTGAGGGGCAGCGATGGCGATGTAGGCGCCGATGTAGTACATGGAGAGAGCACCGCCGATGGAACCAACGATAAGCATGCTTCGGCGGCCTAGCTGGTCGACGAGGTAGAGAAGCCAAACCATAGCGCCTATTAGCTTAATGATGCCGTAGACACCAGTTGTGAGCAGGGAAGTCGAGTTGCCGGTGACTCCGATGGATTTGAAGATGGTAGGCCTAGTGTTCAGAGTGATATCTTTTCATCTAGACGTACTCGTGTGGTGAGAAAACAACAACTCACGAGTAGTAATTGATGGCATTGATTCCAGTTGCATTCTGCCATGCAAACAAGCTCGATGAAAGACATAATCTCCAAATGAGTTTCGAGCTTCTGACCACCGTCAGCATGGGTCCAAAAAATCCAGCACCAGCCAAACTCCTTTCGTGCTTGATGGCCTCCTCGGTTTCGGCGAGTTCTTCCTGCACGTAAGGAGCATCCTTGGGCAAGTGCCTCAGATAGGAAAGAGATTCAAGGGCATCTTCGCGACGGTCGCGAGACATAAGCCATCTAGGAGACTCTGAGAGGAAGAGAGAGCCGATGAAAAGCAAGCCGCCGGGCTGATGTGCAAAGAGTATTTGAGAACTTTAGGAGATGAGAACTCGCAAAAATACGCTTACGATGAGCTGGACGGCGAACGCAATCAGCCATTGCTTGCGGCTAGCGGGAATATGTTGTGTAACTCCATAATTGATCCAGAAACCTAAAGGAAGAACATGAGTTGGGTTTATTCAGAAAAGGCGAGCCAGAGGAAAGCCTGAACGCTGACTGACCAGTAACACCACCAATTTGCCATGAGAGTTCGTATAATCCGATGAGTCGACCACGAATAGCGGGAGGAGCGATTTCAGCGACGTAAATTGGCTAGAAAAATTCCGTCAGCCTTTGTTGAATATCCCAGTATGATGATGGGCTTACAGCCATATTTGAGGCGATACCAATAGCAAGACCAACGACAACTCGGCCACCATAGATTATCCCCAGACCAGTACTTGATCTTCACGGATAAATATCAATGTTCCAAAATGTGGATGATTTAGTAGAGGGTACTAGAGGCAGCAACTTACGATGCACCAATTTGAAGCGCAGCACCAAGACAAAACACGATTGAAGAGAGAGTGAGACCATATTTCCGACCAAAGTAGTAGCCAATTGGATAACCGAGGAATGCGCCGAAAAAACACCTGTGCAAGCAAACACAAGCTCGAATTAGCGCACCAAATTCAGACTAATACGAGAGTCGAAGTCTATACCCGGCTTGATAGAGCGAAACAATATTGGCGGAAATAACGTTAAATTCAGCTGTAGTTTTATCATCGAGACCAAACTCTTCTTTGAAACTTGACAAGGAAATCGATGTGCCAACAAAAGCCGAGTCATATCTATCCAAGAAAAAATGTAAGCGCCCAATTAGCGCCGAAAGAAGAAAAAGTAAACGTTTCACTTACCCTATCATGACAGCTGCAAACGCAGCTGAGAAAGCATTGAAGTACACTCTCCAATTGTAGACTTCCGGTGGAGTAGGACGGTCCTCAACTCTAGCTAATTTGGCCATACTTGTGAATGAAACGAGTCAAGCCGATCAAGAATGAGTGATAGCCAGACTCGAGAGGAAGTACTTGGAGGTGGTAGTTGGTCAGGAACAAGGCAGCACCGAAGCGCAGAACGTATTTTTGTACTTACCACGCTCGGAATATGGAAAATTGAAAAAGATGCGGGGTCATCCAATAACGAAATCGAGTTACTCCTCCACCAAAAGGAGAAAGCCCCCGCTGCGAACTTCAAAGCCGCTTCTACTTCTGTTTGCAGTCTCATCCTGCTCTCATCTGCGATGTATGCAGGTGAAAGACGAAGATCCTTAGCTTGCGATGGCGCCGTCCATTGCTGAAGAGCTAGTAGGCTAGGTACGCTAGAGCCCATTACATTGAACATCAACTCGATCGTAACGAGTACTAGCCCAGAAAAAAAAGAAGGACCGTAATTCTGATATTCATTTGTCTCCCATGATCAAGTACATACCGTCTGGTGACGCGACATGATATATATACACTTAGAAGACCATTCAAAGCTGTTTCGTTCGACGTGGTCACTGGTCAGAGGCAGGACGTGAAAATTCAAATTGTGGCACGGGACCCGGGTAAGTAACTATCGGACTTTTTCGGTCCTTCGGCCTTATTACCACGTGACTTGCTAATGACCTCTTGAGTTGCAGAAGTCAGTGCACAGTGCAAGCTTCACCGTTGATTCCTGAAGAACTTTATAATTGGCAAAATGCTCAGACCCCTGCAACGCATCCGAATTCTCTCTGATGGGTACTGTAGCATCTGATGTTGCTTGCCTTCCTGTAATCATCCCAACGATGACTTTGGGTCAGTCATTTATTTCCCTATCGGTGAACTTCTTTGGTGAACTAATGACGATACCCGCTGTGTAGGACGAGCTTGGGTACATGACCTCGCACCCAAGCTGTTGGCTGCAAAAGATGCGGGCTTTACCGGGTTAGAAGTTTTCTGGGAAGACCTCGTTTACGAAGCGAAGAAATATGTTTCTGCAGAGAATGCTGCAGACTTATCCAAACTCGAGATGAACGAGGAGGCAATGATCAAGGCTGCACAGTATTGTCGTCAGCTATGTGACAAATACGGGCTCTCCGTTTTCGTGTTGCAGCCATTTTCGAACTATGAAGGGTTGCTTGATGAAGAGACGCATGGGGCGATGCTTGCGAGGCTGAAGATGTTCTTCAAAGTCTCGAAGGTCTTAGGGACTGATATGATTCAGATACCTTCGCGAGTAATGTTATTTTTGCCCTATGTAGTTGTATTCATTTCACTCATGGGAATACTCCAGATGGATGCCGCCGGCACTACAGGCGACATAGACAAACTTGTTACAGACATGACGGAAATCGGTCAGCTCGGTTTGAGAGAAGACCCACCTATCAGATTTGCCTACGAAGCTTTGTCATGGGGCGCACATGTCGATCTGTACGTGCCAATTTCATAGTCGTCTTCTTCTCGCACGACGCAATCCTCACTTCGACCATCTGACATATGGGCCTTTTCACTTAGATGGCAACAAGCATGGGAAATCGTAGACAGAGTTAACCTTCCTAACGTCGGAACAGTCCTCGACACGTACCATATCCTAGGTCGCGTCTACGGAGACCCGACCTCTTCCATCGGAATGCGCACGGATGGCGCCTTAGCCCTCGCTGCTTCTCTGGAACAGATGGCATCTGTAGGCCCAAAGCTCGTCGAAAAGCTCTTTTATATTCAACTGTCTGATGCCGAGCGTGTACATCCACCCCTCTCGCCCACGCATCCGTTCTGGGACGTGTCGATGAAGCCGGAGATGATGTGGTCCCGGAATGCGAGGCTGTTCCCTTGTGAGGAAGTTCTGGGTGGGTATCTTCCTGTGAAGGATGTGGCTAAGGTGCTTTTCGAGAATGTTGGGTTTAGAGGTGTAATTTCGATGGAGGTGTTTTCCAGAAGTATGGCGGAGAAGGGGGAAGAGGTACCGATTAGTCACGCGAAGAGGGGCATGGGGAGTTGGAGGAAGTTGTTGAAGGAGTTAGGATATGCGAAGGATTAGGTTTGGGGGTCTAGATTTTGTGGTTCGTGTGAGTAGGCGGCTCCGCGTTTTTTCTTTCCTCACTTACTAAACACCCCCTTTGGGACAGGAATTCGGCATGTGTATTAACGCCACACGCCTTTGTATTGTGTATTAACAACCCTTGTACTATACGTACGACAATTGCAAAACTCGTGGAATACTCAGAAAGCCGGTTCTTCGTTGCCCGCTACACACACGACTGGCATCATGCTCAGTACCTCATATGCAATGAGCGCCCACAGAAGCCGTTAATCCCGGCGCACCAAGTCAATTCAGCATCTCAATAGGCCTTCTTTCGTCCGCAAACTAAGAATAGGAGGAGTCAGCTGGGGTATCAAGTCGACGCTGTTGTTTGGGTGGCCTACCATCACTGCCATGGACGCCACATACGTCGGTCCTCACCTTCCTTTGCCCTTACCCGCCACGATCATCACTGTACCCGATTGCTTGCAGCGAATTTTTGACATTGACGCTGTCTATTCTTGGATTGTGGTCCATACATTCATCACCATCTGGAGGGCAAGGAGAACAACTTGTTCATAAATCATGGGAACTTTGGTAATGGGATGGTGGTTCTGAGTGATGAGCATATGGTATACGTGTGCATGCATGAAAGGCACCGCCCGAAGGTCGAAGGCTGGAAGGCTGAGAGGCGTTGGTACTTTGGTCATTGGAGCTGGGCTTATGAAAAGTCTGGCAGTCTACACAGACAGGCGGGCGGATTGAACGGCATTTATGAAGGCCTCCATTAATCCATGAGGATAAACGAGGGTCAATGCTGTTTCATATGTGTCATCGTTTCAAGAACACCCTTCGCCGTTGTGCACGTCGTTGCCACTGTGACATTCAAGCATTCAATTTTTTGCAGCGTAAATGTATGTTGGAATCAACGAGCCATACGCGTTTCGATGAGCTCGGACGAGTGATGATTCCGAGCGCTACAAGGAAGATGTTGACTTGATTTTGCTGTATTCGATCTTCTAAAGACTTTTGACATATCGCTGGATGAGTAGATTCTCATAGCCTGGATTAGGAAAACCGGTCGGAGGCGTGGCATACTTACGCTATTTGATATAACTTACAGCCAATCAATCATTTCTTCTCGCGGTGCACTTCTTTTCTTCTGATTCTTTCAGAAGTTAGAACCGCGATTTTACCTAGCGGCTCCTGCATGCTCCTGCACAACTTGAAGTATTGTATTAAAGGAGCAAAAAAAGAGATTATCAGACGCTCGCAGAACTCGTTACTCTGCTCCTTCTGTTTGTCGGAATTCAGCGGTATGCACAACCCACGACTACATTCACACATTCAATGTGTGTACGAGATTCCCTTCTCACTGTCAGTGTCACTTCTCTTCATTATACACGCCAAATGATCAGATATTTCCCCGCTTGTGGAACGGCCCCAATAATAACTATCAAAGGCATATCATCATGCTGATTTCCTTGAGATTTCCAACAGAAATGCTTCCGAGGCAAGGTATGTGGGTAACCTTGACTGTTCGATTCACCGGCTCACCCCGGAAGGTTGTAGTCGGCTCTAATCGAAGCGGTTAATGAACTTATGAAGTGAGTTATCTGATATTGGATTAGAACTTGGTACTTAAGGGACTGTGAAAATGAGGTGCTGTGACCCGTTGCTCCCCTTCCCCTTCCCCCTCTTCTCTTAGACTTACTTCCCCGCCACCTCCTAGAGATGCCTTCTCTTGAAAGTTCATCGGCGAGCGTGATGAACGAGTACAAACAAAAAGATCTCAACGCCGAGAAGAACGTTGATGCTCCGCCTCCATTAACTTTTCCAGAGGGTGGATGGGAAGCTTGGTTGACTGTGCTGGGAGGGTAAGTTAATTCAGAATTTTCATCCTTGTTTTACCTCGACTCACAAATGTTCTATCCTAACAGATGGATGGTCACATTCTGTACAGCAGGGGCGATGCAGTCTTTTGGTGTTTATCAAAACTATTACACTTTAGTTTCGTTAACGGAACATCCACCCTCCGACATATCATGGATTGGATCTCTGCAAGGATGTCTTATGTTTGGTGGAGGAATTTTCAGCGGACAGCTCTTTGACAGCGGTTACTTCAAGCATATGTTGGCGGGGGGCAGTATTTTATACCTATTCTCGTGCGTACCTTGAGTTCTTATAGCTTTGTCGTCTCTCATGGAATGTGAACTTTCCAGCTCGTTCATGCTCTCGCTTTGTCAACCACACCACTACTATCAGAATTTCCTGGCGCAGGGTGTCGGCATGGGTCTTGCAATGGGCACTCTGTTTATGCCTACTTTATCGCTAGCTTCGCATTACTTCAAAAGGAGACGCGCACTTGCGATGGGAATCATGCTGAGCGGTGAGTAAGTCGTGTCGTCGCTTGTGCCCACCTTAAACCTTTCTTGGACGCGCTCCCATCATCATACCGCTTGTGAGCACGAAAATGATTGACGTAGTGATACGGTTGAGAAAGTGATCATTCTGATACTCCTACTCAATCTATCATCATCGTCTCGTCATATTTGCTTTCGAATTCTTCCACGTCAATGTTCTCTTCAGATACTTACTTATTTATCCGTTTTCCCGAAAACCTTTACAGGCGGCTCACTGGGCGCGGCCATATACCCAATCCTGCTGAACCACCTGTTTAATAACCCAAAAGTCGGCTTC
Source organism: Neonothopanus nambi (assembly GCA_003987895.1). Classification (NCBI taxonomy): domain Eukaryota; kingdom Fungi; phylum Basidiomycota; class Agaricomycetes; order Agaricales; family Omphalotaceae; genus Neonothopanus; species Neonothopanus nambi. The sequence goes on from RCHF01000146.1 coordinate 96,236, forward strand.
GCATGGGGCGTCCGCGCAGCATCGTTCCTCGACCTCGCTTTCCTAGGAATCGCGAATGTGATCATGAAGACGCGGCTTCCTCCAGGGGGTGGCAAGGCGATTGATATGAAGGGAATTGTTACCGACGTACCCTATTTGATCTGTATTGCGGGGTAAGTGGCCACGACCCATAGGTACTTCACGCGGAGATATCGGGACTGATAAATTCTGTTCCAACTCAGATCTTTTTTGGTCTTTTGGGGCCTTTTCGTACCATGTAAGACTGAAGTTTCTGCGCGTCGTTGTGTTAGACTGAAATGATTTCTCTACAGACTTCTACCTGCAGCTTTTTGCTTCAAAACATGGGTTGCCTGAGGGTATTGTCACTTACGGGGTGTGTTTATTGCCTTGAATTGACTGTGGCACCTACTCATTTCGTTTGTGTATGCGAAGATTACAATCTTGAACATCATGGGTATATTCGGACGGACGCTACCGAACTTCGCGGCGGATGTATGGGGCCCTTTTAATGGTACGTAGTTCCTTTGCTAAATGATTATAGCATACTTAAACCCTCCCGTTTATCTCAGTAACCATAGCTATGGCCTTAATAACAGGAGGTATGGTGTTTGTGCTCCTGGCTGCTACATCAGTAGGAGCGACCGTCATTTTCGCTATAATATATGGATTTTCTTCCGGTGGATGTGAGTGCTCGTGGCCCTCTTGTTCTCCCTTGGCATTGACATGAGGATGCTGACCTTATTCTTGGAATACAGTCGTATCAGTCATTGGACCTGTAGCGGCCAGATTCTCTAAAAATATCAACGAAGTCGGGTAAGTAAGATTCTGGGTCTCCGGGAGCTTCTTTGCTTCTTTGTTCTCTTTGGAATCACTATCGTTGTGCTAACTGAACATACACTCTGGGTTTTCTCATTACGTAGGACACGAATGGGATTAGTCACCTTCGTATCAAGCTTCGCTCTCTTGACAGGCAGCCCAATATCCGGCGCTCTGCTACATGCGCCAGATTACTTTTGGGTTAGACCTGTAGTGTTCAGCGCGGTGGTTGTACTCAGTGGAGGAGCAATAATCGCTATATCAAGAGCTATGGAGGCCAAAAAGAAAGGGACATGGAGGCTTTGAGCGATTTCATTACATAGACAGTATTTGAGGTTCAGCGAAGGAGGAAACGGACTCTTGTATGACATGACGACGGTGTACGATTACGAGGTGATGCCATTATGCAATGAAATGAATTATTTGTATTATTAGAAAGACGTTGAATTCAACAGGTATGAATGAGCCTTTGACTTGACACTGAAGGTGATTGTGGCAAGGAGAGAATAATCACTTGCACAATGCAGGAGAACCAAGCATGAGTATGGTCATGAATTGAACACAAATGATAATGGAAAGCATAGGGATAATGATACAATGAAGCAACTGATACAGAGCATGCAGAAAGGAGAACATGAAGGACACATGGCATAGTAATGAGACAAAGAAAACATAGCAGAGGGGTAGTCTTGATACAACAAATCTCGATGAAAGTCCAAAGAATACAAAGAGAGAAATAAGGGTGGAAGGTGTCGCAGTGAGTTAGATAGCATATAAGAATACCACAACATACACAGCAGGGATCTACTCCTCATCCACATATCCCCACTCAGCACCGACACTCCGGGAGATTGTTGCAGCCTCTCGAGTGACGTCGTCCAACCCATCCAGGTGACTATCATCATCAGAAGGCAGGCCTAGATCTAGGCCAGTGAAGCCTGAGAAGGACCGGGAGCGCCGGACGCGCTGGTTGCAGGCTTTTCGGGCAGCATTGTTGTCAGTTGTCGAATGGGCGAAAGTGAGCGTGCTGACATTCAGGTGATTTGTCAGCATGCTATCCTCGGCACTGGCCAGTGTCTTCTTCAAAGAGGTTGTGCGCGAATGACCCAGTTGAAAGAGGGACAAGGCACGCGAGCGGCCATGCTTGGAAAGGGTGGCTGTTGGAGTGGTGAGAGGATAGGAGGTAGTGAGAGGGGCAGTTGGAAAGCGGCCGAGAACCGGGCTGTTGTTCTTTGAGGTGGTAGTCAAACGATCGACGATCCCCGCATTCTCCTTGGCACTAGCGAATAGCTGCGACATTGCCCTTTTCCAGTGCTTGCTGGATGTCGCCCAAGTCTTCTTCCTCTTTTCCTCGACTGCCTTTTCCTTGTCATCCTCCACGGCATAATCTTCGTCGATATCGTCAACGACAGGCAAGTTCTGAACCATGTCGGAGCGCCTAACAGCTCGAGATCGGGTTGTTTGTGACGTGACGTTGGACCTCCGGCTTCCGTATGTCATGATGCTCTCAGCATCACCATGCTTCGCACCTCGCGACACGAGACGTGCATTCTCTACTATGACTACGCTCCCGGCAAAAGTGCTGGCAGCGGTATCATCGCCAGGGGTTTGTATACTGGCGAGGTCGGCAAGCGCCGCGTAATTGAACGGTGCTTCAAACGGATTATATGAATTGGGGCGTGAGGTGGTGTGTATGGCTTTGATCGAAGAGCAAGGTGACGCGCATCGTTCTATTTCTGACAGGGGCGAGGAGAGGGTTAAGTAGCGAGTTTCGATGAGGTCTTCGGTAGACATGATGCAAAGAACTTTGTTGTAGGAAAACGATTTGAGGAAACGATTGATAATAGTTGATAATCATAGAGACGTTCACGAGGCCTTTATGGACTTCGAGCTAGGGGTGGCCAAATCTCTATGCATTACCATAGATAGAGCGTGTGCGCGCGCAACAATGTGGCCAGAAAGTGATGAAGCATCGATCATGACCACTCTAGGGCAAGTGACGATAAACGGACAAGGGTCGACCAAAATAACCACGGTGAAAAGCCATTCTTCGCCCTTTTGTGCGTCAGCCAAAGCAATATGGAGATATCCTAGCAAGGACTAAAGGGATAAAGGATCTGGTAGGACGTAGTTGATCAGGTATTGACCCAATCGAGGACAATGTCCTCTGCGCAAGAGTCTTCAATGACGTTGTCGATACCAAGCACATTGGATCAGTTCAAAGGACTATTGAAACCAAGATTAGTTGAGTTCAACAAAAAATAGGAGAAAAAGATTGAGCGATATCGCCCGCTAAGAATGACACGACCATGACCATGACCTCAGCAGCTTCTCAGTAAATATGACAGAAATTTGCCATCGGTAGTCTAAAGTGGTACAAAGAAGTTCAGAGGAAGCTTGAGGTTGTAGAGTAATTCGAGTACACTTACGCTGGACCGTCAAAAAAGGCGTTTCTCTTCGAATTCGTTGCCCCTTCTGCGTGAGACCAGTCGCAAAAATCATAATAAGCCATAACCAAGATGCTGCAAGAATCAGAGATATTGTTTACAACATGGAGGTCAAAGGAAAGGATGAGACAGATCGTTGTTGTTCAGGCTCAAGCCCTGAGTGACTGTGTCGTTTCGGTCAAAGAGCTGGGATGGAAGAAATGGTCCGTGCGCTGAGCGCTTGGAAGGATCACCGATCAGCGCCAGTCAGCGCTCAGCTTCAACTCACTTCGCTGCCCAGGACTTGATATAATCCATGCTGATGTATAAGGAGGCTGTCTTCAAATGTCCTATTCTCTAAGGTGAGGATTACTACTTCGTTTGTCTGAAGTTCTACCCTCAATTTGTTAGGCTCTTAGGGATGATCAGGACGGCACGATCAGGAATCGTTTCGATTTACAACGAGCTCAGATAGCCAGACTAGAGATTGTCATTGAAGAATGCAACTCCTTCTTCCTGAGACTAGAATCGAGCAACCTCAACTCTGATGTTCTTAGGAGACACTTTCCGAACTCGGTACACCGTTTGGCTTACGAGTATCTGAAGTTGTATGTATGATACGTTGTTCAACGTATGCTTGTCTTAACATGACCTGGAATGCAAGGATTCAAACGCACCACGGGAAACTGCAGGAAACACATGAAGTCTATGCAAGAAGAATGGAGCAGGACGGTATCGATCTCCAAAGGCGAATTCCGCGTTTGCTGGAGGATGCAAAGACTCTGCAGGAAATTCTTCATGTACGCTGCTATTGACTTTTCTTGATTTCAAGCCTAAATTGTATTATGAATCTAGGATGCTTCAATACACCTTTTCAATCAGCCCTTGTCAATGCGACTGTGAGTATGACACACTTCTCTAGCGCAGGTAGGCGCTCAAACCTTTCTCGTGACCCAAGGCATCCCCAAAGTACGAGACCTGAGTCCAACACAAACCTGCGCGACAACGAAGATGTAATTTGGCAATCACTGCCGTATGCTGCGCAGGACGCTCATGCGACAGCGTCATATCCATACTCACCACTAAGTTCATCGCCGCCAAGTTCACCCCGGGTTGTTCACTCAGATGACCTGCACGAAATGCAAGATCATGGCGAAGAGAATTCTCATGATACTGTAAATACGAGAGATCGATGGACCGACCGTTCTCGCGCCGCTTGGGCATTCCTGGAGGAGATTAGATTCAAGCTTGCCTCTCAGCCCAAAGAAATTCGCGAATCTGCTCTTGCCTTATTTAATGGCTGGTATAGCTCTAGGTGTGTATCTGTGCTTTCCTCTCGTATTTAGTAGGCTCACCCCTAGCACAGTATTGACTCTTTTTTGTTTGTTGAGATGTTCTGTCCTTTATTTGAATCACACCCAGATATCCTCGAGTCTGTGAACTCGATATCTGCAATGATGAAGCCAGCCCCGATTAAATTGTTCGTCTCGGTCAGTTCTGCGAATAGAGTGACCCTCGTCACTGCAGTGTCTGCCGACAGGGAAGGCCGCATCTTTCCTATATCTCGGGCAGCGAAAGAGAATCCATTTTATATAATAAATACCAGGCAGATACATGAGCTGTTGTCCGCCTCCACAGCGAATTCACAGTGGGAGGGCTTCACAGCCTCGCTAAGTTCTCTATGGGCACCCTGTATCATGCAACTACTTCAGGTGGTCAGTGTAGACTTTCGTTCGCCCCCTTCCTGTTTAGTCTGAGTTACTGTTTGCAGGAGTATGAGACTCGAGCTACCGATGTCGACTACTCCAAGCGATGTCTCAGCTTGATGCAAAAGTTGATGAAGAGTTATCGATCGTTACCGCCTTCTTTTATATTGGACGACCTTGTTCGTGAAGGACAAAACCCTGTCAGCGGAGGCGGATTTGCGGTATCAAAACTCTTTTCTCATGGATATTTAGTATTTATGTGCCTTCTCCTTTCGCTAGGATATCTGGAAGGGCCGAATGGGTGGCCAAGTTGTATGCCTCAAAGTACTACGATACTTCCTCGATCAAGGCGATAGGGACGTACTCTTTAATGTGAGTAAATACAATAATATGGTGCAGGAAGCACACAGTTCCACATCTAGCGATTATGTCACGAAGCCTTCTTGTGGAAGCGGTTGCGCCATCCAAATATACTACCATTTCTCGGAGTTAACATCAGTCTTTTTGCGCCGAGCTTCTGTATGATATCTCCTTGGATGGACAATGGACATATTATGAATTTCGTGAAAGCCCATCCGAATCATGATCGATATGTTTTAGTGAGCTCTTTCAAGCTCTCAAGTGTGCACTATTAAAATGCTGATGGTCGTTGACTTCAGATTTCGGAGGTCGCTGAAGGTATCAGATATCTACACGAGCTCGATCCTCCGATCGTCCATGGAGATATCAAGGGGGTGAGTGTCGTCAACGTCCAGGAGTATACCATGTAATGAGGAAGACTAATTGCCTTTGTTCCTATACCAGTCGAATATTCTGGTGAATAATGAAAACACTTGCTGCCTCGCCGACTTTGGTCTAGCAGTCGTCTCTGAATCTCATGCTTCAAGTAGCAATTCACTAACAGGAGGTGGCTCAATTCGGTGGGCCCCACCAGAGATCTTCTCACCTGATCGATTCCCCAACTGCTCAAAACTAGCGAGGGATGTATACTCATTTGCATGTACTGTACTTGAGGTGCGTTTAATTATACTTTACACTAATGGTCGTGATCTGTTCAACGGTTTTTGTTTGCGAAGATCATCACTGGAATGGCACCGTTCTCAGAGCCTCGATTGGCGGAAGGAGCAGTAATAGCCACTGTTTCAAGCGGTGGTCGTCCGCCTCGGCCGAAAGATAATCGGTGGTGCACCGATAGCACCTGGAACTTCATCGAGGCATGCTGGGCTGAAGATACGGCGAAAAGACCGAATGCACAGGAGATTGTTCGACTTGTTTATGGGCTACGGCCCAAAACTTGAGCTGTGTGGTCATATATCTTCTTTTTCTGAAGGCTACCGGTGGCGTATTGAGTTGCACTAGTTAACGTGCATGTAAATCGCGCTAAAGGCTAAGATTTGTTCTTACCCATGCCGTCGATGTTTCCTTTGTCAAGGTATGCTGTATGTGATCATGGGTTTCACTTCCAGATTGGTATTACTATGAGCCATGAGTTCTCTTTCAATTGTATCCAACAAATCACATCTAATGATTTGTATTGCTCCCGGGCCTTCTGTCGAGATAAGCTTGCACAAGAAACGTTTGCCTTGACTATTCAAGATCTATGCATGTGCGTACATGCTAAGTAGATCATTTTTCAATCAGGTGAGAGTTGGTTAGCTTGTATCATGGCCATGTTGAAGAAATTAAGATAAAGATACACTCGTGCTTGGGGTATTACATACAACTAGTACAAACTACCAGAGTTCTCAAAATCAGACATTCTGAATAAATAGACAGTGCCCATTCTCTACATATCCTCCATCATTTGTAGCTGGACCGTCAATCCAGGCATAGGCGGTACAGCAGCCTCAATGATATCCATAAACTCTCTTTTCTCCGTTTCTTTGAATTTTGACTTGAGCTTCAAGATGAGATTGATTGTTCGAAGGGAGGGTAGCTGTATCGCAAGTCTCGCGATAGATTTCCCCCATTCAGCTCTGGTATTAGAATCATGTTCTCCCCAAAGCTCCGTGACATTCCATAAATCGGTGATGCGGAAATATAGGTTCAGGGTGGATACGCTATGGATCTGGGGTAAGGAACGTATTGAGCGCAAGAACTCGACGAGTTCGATAGGTGGAGATGAGACGAAGGTTGCACTACTTGGGTCGAGGTTTGACATGCCGAACGAGAGTGATGTCAGAGTGTCGCCGAAACGAGCGAAAGGCGAGCTCGGATGCAGCCATACGGGCTTATCTGAAATATTGAAAAGAAAAGTTAGCTTGCGCAAACTTGAAGTAGAAAGCGGTATCAGGTGAACGTACCAACAGTCCCAATGGGCTCCATTGTGAAAGACTCGAGTGTAGGACCAACTTTCTCGAGGAGGCGCTCCAAGCCCTGAGGCGAAATTGTCCAATCATACCGAAATTTCAGAGTGCGTAAACTAGTCCCGGACTTGAAGATGAGTAGAAACAAATCTGCTATCAAGTCATATTGTGATTCAGCAACACTGAGTCGACCGAGGGTGAGCTTGTCAAGCAGACTGAAGTTACACGCATGAGCACCCTCTAAAAGCCGCAGAGGACGGCTGTGCCGTTGTCGTCGGAAATAGATCCCCTGAAGGTTGATGGACCTCAGTTGGTTACCACAGAGAGCCAAGAAAAGTTCGAGCTCGTGAATGTCCTCGAAGTTGGCCTGTATGGTGAGACGCTGAAGGGAGGGAAATTTGGAAAGATAGGCATAGATTGTAGGATTCACGATAATCGAATGACGAATATCACTGATGAGCCATCTCAACGAAGTGACTTTCGGCATAACAGGGAGGTTCAGCGCGGAGTTAGCGAGCTCCCAAGGTTTATCCTCCAGTAATTTGCCAAATGAGCGTAGTGCAAGACTGAAAGTCATACTAGTACTTGAACGTCTTCCTGGCCTGAGCGTCACTGACTCTACATGATAACTTGCGAGTCTAGGGTAGCGCCTCGAAAGTTTCTGGATTCGATCAAAGTCGGCCTCTTCGGCAATGAGAACGTCCGTCAAAAGGTATGGGAATGCAGCCGTGCGCCAAATGGCTGATACCAACGACGCTGCGCGAATTGTACGGCGGTCATTGCACACGTAAGCCACGATCAGCTCGACGAGCTCCAGAGGAAGCTCGCGTCTGTCGGGCGGAGCTGCGGGGCCCACCCAGGCTTGAGTATCCTTATTTACAGTGGTCATCGATATCACTTACCGAACATCACAAAGTACACTCGAAGAACGTAGCTTGGATGGGCTGGGTAGCAACGTTCAAAAAACGAGCCAGAGGTAGATATAGGATTTCGAAGCAGGGGCCAGCTGGGAAACTTCCTGGTATAGCCCACGGAGTCACTACATAATAGGGATCATCATGATCATCTCTATGATGAAAGATGAAGGGCTTTTTTCAATTCATTAGAGGTGTTACTGCCATCAGGTTGAGCCCGAATCTTCCGTAGACCACAGACTCCTATCCCAGAGCAGCTCGCCTCGTGACTCTATGGAAAATTCGAAAATCCCAAGCTGGTAACTCCCGTCAGATGATGGTGGCGTCCCCGGCCAATGTTTGCTTCTCATCGAGGCACTCGACATTCAAGGTGAGCGATTGTTTAGGTGAAAATGAGACTAGGCTGAAAAATCTTACTGCCACGCACAGCGTGTCAATCAGAGCGTCCTTGAACATACAGTATACAACCAAGGAATTGTGGTGGCTCACTAGTTCCGGAACATCATCAATGTTCTCGAGCTAGTACGGGAAGCTGAAGCCGAATAAGAGACGAAATGAAAGGAAGAGCGGTTACTACACAGGTTACGCCGGTGCCAGTGAATGTTTGAACGCAGCTTGAATGTTCGGGAAGTCCTAGATTTTCCACGTAAGGCAGTATCACCCCCGCATCACCCAATGTTAAGTGCTGGAAGTCTGTATGCCGCTTTTTTGGTCAGATTCTCGCTGGACGTCGACGATGTACATAAGTACTTACACGTAAAAGGCTGGCCGCTCTCGAAACTCGTCTCAAAGCGAGCTCATACTTAGTCTATTAGCTTGATCATGCACCAATCAAGTACCCTTCAACTTTGACTCGAAATGTGCAAGAGGTGTTCGGAAATTTAAGTCCTAGAAGGCTGGAAGTTTCCTGCAAGGTTCAAATTATCCCGCAACCGCCATTGGCATTATAGAACCGTTGCAGGGTCGCTGGCATGCCCTGGCACTCCTTAATTTAGCAATTGTCCGTTGAAGTTGTGGCCGACTAGCTCAGTTGGTTAGAGCGTCGTGCTAATAACGCGAAGGTCTTGGGTTCGATCCCCACGTTGGCCATTGTCGAAAGCCAGGTATCTGGGGTTTTTACTCCGAAGCTGTGTAGGCGCGAAAACTGATATTTTTACTACTCTTAGATTTGTCGGTCCCCAATGGCGTATCGGAGCATATCAGTCGACTAGTCATGCTTATGATCATATGATACGCGACTAATCGATACAGTATATAACGTATAAGAGATAGTGTCTGGTATTAGTACAAGTATATAAAAATCTTGAGCGTCATTACATGTAGGCGTTTCCTTGCTGATGCGATTATCCAATAAATAATGTAACCAGAATTGATTTTGTTGATGTCGAGACCTGTCTTCACTGATTGGTATCGATGGCTGACACCAAAGGATCGAGAGAAGCAAGCTGGCCCCACGTTGTAAAGCCTTGCGGTGGACCATGCCACCTCGAAGAATACGAAGTCCCGTTGGCAGCAAGTTCAAGTATTGCATTATACTGCATGTACGACTTGTTTGATTAGCGGACATCAGGTTAGAGACAATAGGATTACGAACCTGAACGTCGATGTAGTCATGGATAAGGGTTCGTAAGTCTTTATCGGAGCTCCGACTATAGACCTCGTGCAGCCCTCGAATGTAGATGGCTACAGTTGAGGAGTGAGTAAACGACCAGTAGACGACTCGGAAGGATTGATGGACATACCTTTAAAGCCTACACCGTCATTATCTTTATCAGGACTGGCTCCCTCGGTGATGATTCCATCTTTGCCTGCCCAAGCAGTCGAGTTCATGGCAGCATTTGCAATCTTAGTCATTCTAAATATCCCAGCTCCGAATCAATACCTTTCTGTCGAATCCGAGTTCAACACGTACAAGTCTTTCCAAGAAGAGTCGTTCGTGATGCTTGTTAGCACGCTAAGGCCTTCGAGATATTTCCCAGTGTTATAGGTAAAAAGCCACGACGCAGATGATCGTTTACAGCTCTGACCGTCGACGGAGTCGAGTACAATGTTGTCGGCATTCAGGTTTTGTGTTTTGATCCAATTCGCGCTCAAGGCTGCAGCCTTAGAGTAGGTGGAGTTTTTAGTAGCCTCAGCCAAGAAAGCGGAAAGACTGTTCGGGAGTTCGTTCAATAGAATCGTGACGAATAAACTTCAGCCTACGTGAGATAGAGCCTGGTTAAAAGACGTGTGCCATAGTGCTGAATGAGAACAGGTCTGGTTTACTTTCAAAAAAAGTGCACATTACCCTGTTGTAATGGAATTGACGCCCGTGTCATCGGCAGTTGGACGCTAGGAATGAGATCTGATCAGGACAACATTATCAGAGTGGATGATTGAGTGCTTCTACCCAGAAGACACCGCCAGCCATGGTTTCTATATTCGGTTCAGTTAGCAACTCATGAACGCCTAATGTGTTAACCTACTGTTGTAGCATTTTCCGGCGATTTTAAAAGACTTTTTGGGGAGCTTCCCAGAGTTGGCATCGGCGGTAGTGATAACACTACGAGGAGAGCGTCAGAATCAAAGAGCTATGACTCGGAGTAAACATGACTTACTATTGGGATACATGGTTCCATGTTGCAACAGCGTGCGAAAGGAGATTGGAGTCCTGTGTCAGGAGCGTGCCAGTCAGGATTGATTTGGCAATTCCACCAAACGTAGAAAACGCACGCCGTAAGCCCTATAAGCATAATATGCACCTGTGGCCCACCACCTGTGTTCGTGTAAACAAAGGTTTCATAGAGTAGATTAGCAGTATTGCCACTGCGACATACAGTGCGTCATCGTTGTACTGTGTGATGCATTTCAGGACATCTTTGCGACGACTTCAAATTCCACCTCAAACTCACCCTAGAAGGGGGAAGTGCATAGCAATACGTCAGCTGAATATATCATTGTATATAGCGAGCAAACTTGAGCGGTTGACTCACTGATATTTATCATAGTTCGCGTGTAACTTGAACGCTGTGTTGAGGCTGTCAACGGTTTTCGCTTGATTAGTCTTCTTTTTGGTGATATGATCGAGGTTTGCCATTGCTGAGAAAGCGTTTGCTGACTGCCAGTATCCAATATCTAGCACGAAATATTATTGATCGAATGAATTCTCGAGGCAGTATGACACTTACCTTGGAATTCTGCAGTGGAACCGTCTAAACGAGGTAACATCGTATTGACTGCTGCCTGCGCAATCGAGATACGTTTGTCTAATGGGCGAGTATTATTAGGATCCTGTGGTAGAAAAGTAAAAAGAGATGATCTTAAACACGGTGATAGCACCTCACCCTCCATGATGTGGGTAAACTTAGCGCCAAGCTAGGGAGTAAACATATGAAGAGGGCGCGTGAAGGTGAAAGCATGTTGAGAATTTCTTGACGCAGACAGGAAGAACGAGTGCTTGTGCTTTTATAGATTCGAATCGCACAGCTCGGTTTCCGCGTACTCCAAATGCCCTTGTCTTTGCATGTTTTCTGCGGAGTACGGAGCGTTGCGCCGTAAAATCCCTAGACTCCGTCACGGTCAAGATGCGGCGTAGCTGAATTATCATTTTATGATTATCTTAGAGAGACAACGTATGGAAGGCACATACTCGAGTAAACGCCCCTGTACACAGCATATCCTCCGACATTTACGTCGATGACCAATTGCTTCATATCCAAATTGTCCCTAATTGTTCATTGGACTCCAATGTCGAAGACTGTTGACTGCCCTAGCACTGCTCCAAGCTGGAGACGACGTTTGAATAACCTAATGTTCAAAGACAGGCAGGCAGAAGGCTGAGAGCCAGTGTCATACGTGGAAGACTGGAGAGCAATAAATCAATGGTGTCGATGGGTATCATCTTCACAGCCTTTGATGCGTCGAGTCGACGTCGCCGCGTCGGTCGTGAAGAACAAGAAAAAGCCCATTGGAATAACCATCGAAACTGTTTTCAAACATTTTTAGTATACAGAGTAGATATATACCAGATACATAGCTGCAAACGTTTCAGTAGAATCGGACTGAGGAACTTTTGCAAGCGGATAGTAGTCTCTGAAGTTTTCGAAGATTGCCTAGAGAATCCACTCAAGAAGATGCAAGACTTGAGAAATTGAACAGAGAGACATTGGATGTGAACGATTCATATTTCGGTAGGCAACGTTTTGCATACTCATCGTGGTTTCTGAAGGACCCTGAATGCGGTTAACGCTGCGATCTAACCATATTCTCACGAACCCAAGCTCTCCTAAACCGTGATTGTCCTTGACAACGACCCTCCTGTACACGGCCTCTGAAGCTGTTTCGAGTGAAGTTGCAGATAGCGGCTTCATCCTATTGATTGGAATGTCTAGATCTTTTACTTTGCCGCCGTTAATTTGGGTACCTAGACAATAGCCGGTACGTGTACCAGCGTGTACCCACCTCCACCGAGTTCATATCGTCGTGAGACTTGGAGAGCTTCAAAAGGATGTCATTTGACCCGCTGCTGGTATGCTCCTTCCCTTCGTCTTCAGAGAGATTGGTTCTTACCGAATACGCATATAGTACGCGTGTCATTCATCGCATCAATTTAGCGACGAGTTCTAACTTCTCATGAAAGCCTCGAAGATCAATGCAGGAGTAATCAGAGACTTGAGAGAGCTAGCTATGCTAGCGAAATCGGCAGTGTTCATAACCGCAGCGGGGTACGCCTATTTTTAGTTTTGTTCTTATCATATATCTCATGTTGAGGCGCCTTCGGGTTTCCTAGACATATAATCGTCTGTCCCCCGATCGACATAGTACCTAGACTCAAAACTGTCACCGATATATCTTGCCTGGAGGAATCCATGGGTATGCTTATGCTCTGGTTGTTTAGCGCGGTAACCTAATTCTTGATGCTTCCTTAGCTCAGTCGGTAGAGCGCGAGTCTCATAGAAGTGACGGACTCTGAGTTCGGCAATCTCGAGGTCGCAAGTTCGAGCCTTGCAGGGAGCATTTTTTGAGTCTTTTTTTCCCTTCTTCAGGGAAGAAAAGGCTCCAAGTGGGATAATTATCAAGCATCGTATGATGCTTTTTCTCACAGAATGTGTAAGCAGGGTGACAGGCATGGGTACCCGTAACTTCCGCTTGTTCTTTTTGGCCAATTTTCACAGATGTGTTTCCAGATAAAAACCGTGGCGACCTCTTAGCAGCTTGAGATCTCATTCGGTGTACACCTCACTACAGCGACCAAAGATGATCACTCTATACGATTTCCCATCTCGCAAAGGCAACGGATGGAATATCAATGTATGGAAAGCAAGGTTCGAGTCTACAGATATTCGCGCTTGCTTTCAATTAATCCGCATCTCTTAGGTTTTCTCTTAACTACAAGGGACTTCCCTACCAAACCGTTTGGGTGGAGTATCCGGATGTCGAGGCAACTTGCAAAGAGATTGGTGCTGAACCTACCGGAACAAAACCCGACGGAAGTCCGTCCTACACCCTTCCTGCCATCCGCGACGATTCTACAGGCACCGTCGTGTCTGAGTCTTTCCGCATCGCACAATACCTTGATAAAACCTACCCCGATACGCCTACAGTTATTCCCGCGGGCACCCATGCGCTCATTGCCGCCTTTATCGAGGCGTTTGAAGGCAAGCTGGATGCTTTGTGGCAATTCATCTTGCCGCAGATCAATTGGTCGTTGAACCCGAGAAGTGAAGAGTACTTCCGCCGCACTAGGGAGGCTGCGTTCGGCCTCACGATGGAAGATTTGTATCCAAAAGGCGAGAAGAAGGTAGAGGAGTGGAAGAAGGTCGAGGGAGGTTTTGGAGGGGTAGCTGCATGGTTGGGGGAGAACGCGTTTGTAATGGGAGGAGACGTTCCTAGCTTTGCTGATTTTGTGATTGCGGGTGCTCTCGTGAATATCAAGACCGTGTGGGGCAGCGAGAGTGAGGAGTGGAAGGATATCCTGGGATGGCAGGGCGGTAGATGGGCACGGTTGATGCAGAAGTTAGAGAAATACGAAACAATCGTTTAGAATGAGTCCTCCGAGTCAAAGGTAGCTGTAATATGACCATGATGTAAACTCGATATCGTTGGCAAGATCTGGAATTACACGTACTTCAAATATACCGTACTGAATGTACCAATCAGTCGCGTAGTAGCCTCCGCTAACTACTTTCGCGCCTCTGTTCCAAACCATTACTGATTTCGCAAAATCTTTTCTCATTTGTGGGTATTCTGAATAAATAATATATAAATGATACAGATATAGGATATATGTATGTATGTACAAAGTAGCAATAAGCTACACTCATGCTTTCATGCTTTCTCGAAGACTCATTCCTAGTTCGTATCAATTGCGGTAACCATCACGTCCAAAGCCGCAAGCTGCCCCCATGTCGTGAAGGCTTGAGGTGGGCCGTGCCAGTCAGAAGAGTAAGAAGTTCCATTAGCGGCAAGTTCAAGAAGTGCATTATACTATGACGAATATCAGCTTCCTGGAAAGGACAGGCAGGCAAAATCCTGAAGCTCTATCGTACCTGAACATCATTGTAGCTGTGAATTAAGATCCGAAGGTCGTTATTGGCGACACTTCGAGCGAAGACTTCATGCAAGCCTCGGATGAATATCGCTGAAAAGCGCGTAAAAGACTCAGAGTTTGGCATCCCGATAAGAGAATCAAAGTACCTTTGAATCCCACGCCGTCATTGTTCGAATCAGGGCTCGAACCCTCAGTGATGATTCCGTCGCTTCCTTCCCAAGCTGAAGATTTTATCGCAGCAGCGGCGATGTCGGTCATCCTACACACTCATGTGCTTCAGAGAAGGGTTACCACGGCAGGGTAAATTGAGGCTTACAATGTTCTCCAAGAATTATCACCGGTTACATCTGCAAGCACACTAAGACCTTCGAGGTACTTCCCGCTGTTGTAAGTGAAAAGCCACGTCGAAGGCGATCTGGAGCAATCGTGGGCGTTTACAGAGTCGAGTACGATGTCATTCGAGTTGATATTGAGTCCTTTGATCCATTGGGCGCTGAGAATGGCGGCGCTGGTGTATTTAGAGTCTCCTGTGATCTCTGCGAGGAAAGCTGACGCTCTGGTCCGAGCGGAGGACGTGATATTCTGATAAGTAAGGTTTTCGCAAACGCGAAGCGGTGTGACTTACGTTAGGAAGAGACTAAGTGTTCGAGTGAATGTGAGAAGAGAATATATGCTTCTATGAGGATTGTCTCTTACCCTGTTGTAATGGAGTTCACGCCCTGGTCGTCGGAAGTAGGGCGCTGGAAAAAAAAAGAACATGAATTGTCGAGAGGCCAGCAAATGAAAGAACTTGCTTACCCAAAATACTCCTCCAGCCATAGTGACTAATCATGAACGTTTTTCAATTGGCTTCGATGATTTCGAAGGGCAGCGATTGGATACTGACCTCCGTCACAAGTTCCTTCGATCGTGAAGTTCTTGTCAGGATGTGTTCCGGCGCTCGCATCAGCTGCCGTGATGACACTAGAAGAACAGTAATAGACGAGTCAGGACATGTGAGAACGAGACGAAGATGGACAGAAGACGCTGACAATTCCGATACATGATTCCAGGTTGCGATGGCATGTGAGAGTAGGTTGGAATCCTAAGTTGGACTATTAATCATATGCGACTTCAGATGTACGAAAGGAGTACATTGTAAGCTCGATAGCCGTATATAGCGGCCGTAGCCCACCACCTGTGAAAGAGTTTGAACTGACTGAAAGCCTTCTTTGAGAGAACTTCACTCACATAGCATCATCATTGTACTAGAATAATTATATACATATGAGTTTTGAAACGCATGTGCTTCTATGAGTATTCCGAACTCACCCTGGATGCGGCAGAACAAGATCATATCAGAAAATCAGCCACAAGAGATGAAAAGCACTTCGCACCCAAATTGATCATAGTTGGTATACAACTCGAATGCCGTATTTAAATTGTTCACAACGGTCTGTTGATTCACTGTAGTTCCAGCGATATGATCTAAATTTGCCATCGCAGAGAAAACGTTTGCTGATTGCCAGTAACCAATTCCTGAAATGCAATATCTTTGATCAGCAGAGGTAAACAAAGTCGTTAATACACATCATCATTCACGTACCATTGAACTGGGCGTTAGAGGTGTCTAACTGAGGTAGAATCGTGTTGACTGCTGCCTGAGCGATCGAGATGCGTTCATTGAGGGGGCGCGAATTATTAAATTCCTTGAGAAACGAAGAAATCATGTTACAGCACGAACCTAAGATGCGAACATAAGATTTTGCTTACCCTCCATGATAATGGTACGCCAAGGTCTTGAGCTTTGGTTAACCCAATAATGAGAGGGCTGATAGTGCTGATGAGAAGAGTAGTTAAAACCATGCTTGTACGACCACTCCAAGGAAAGCTAGGTGAGCTATATAAACCTCCTCGGCTCACGTAGATGCCAATAAATTTCAGATGTCACGTAGGCATGGTGGAGTGCGGTGCCGCGATCATGAAACAAGATTCAGAATCATCAGGGTAAGGACAAATTGTTGACGTTTATGGAAACATAAAGCAGCTGACTCTGCGAACTCCATCGTAAAATGGTGGCAGCTGAACGCAACAACGCATGCTACTGATGTCTTCTTTCCATGTAGAAGTCAGCGATGTCTTCATTGACTTGTCAGGTGGCGCGTCCGACGTTGAGCAAAGACTCCAGAAATTGCGAGGTCTGAGAGGGTGCTTCAATCTGATGTCATTTCATTGAAGCATAGCCTTCAGTGAAATTATGGAGGTAAAATGTCAAAATCTCTTTGTATGGCCCTGGGCAGCCCTGGGCCTGAAGGATCAATTGAGGGACGGCATACATAATCGCCCCAGAGTTTTTCGCACGGCTGAAGGACGTTTATGCCCGTCAACATATGTATAAAGAAACATCCAAAGGGAGTATACACTCACATGAATGGCATATCCGACACTCAGAGTCAAAACCTTCAGGTCGAAGTTATCCTAAATACTCGGACAATCGGCAGGAGATTCTGTCCACTTGATCTGTTTGATGTGTCGCAGGTATCACGGCCGTTCATCGCCGTTTTGCATGGGATTATGGTTCGAGTTAAGACCGGGTCACATCTCTCAAAGGTCACCTACTTAGCCTAGAGCATCAGAAGGGCGATTCTCGAGCATGATGGTGAAAGAGAAGGATTCATCATTCAGGTGAGAGTCAACAGCACGAAACGGGCAATCATTACATAACGTATTCACTGCCACTATAGAACTGAGAATTCTCCAACTCAACAGTCTTAGCAAACTAATAGTGGCGCTGAGCTTGGAACTCATCCTTTTGCTCACTTGTCTCTCGATATGTTTTCGCCCCTGGAAAGTTGCAGGCTTCGATATGCTTTGCTCAGAGACCTGCTCTCGGTCTCGCAATGTAGAATTCATACGTGGTATTATAAATTTCTCAACATCTCACCCCGTGGTTCTTCACGATTCACGATATCATCGATTCACTTCGATATGCTCTCCCGCTCTTGAATGTGATTCTATTGTCAGTTCAAGTTTTTTATTTGCCTCCACTCAGTCCGAATTTGCGCTGGAGGGTTACTAGTAGTACTTGAGGTCAACTCGGTTCTACGAGTAACACTCTAGATTGTTGTGTGTGAGTGATAATTATTCAGACCGTCTCAAAGAGTACAACATACTAACTTCTACTATTTATTTTAGGCCCTTTGACTCCAACTGTCTTCTATATGATATGATTAAGACATGATCGCCACACTACCACATTTGAACACCGAAGCTACCACCATTCGCACAAGTCCTGGTCGCTCTACAATTGAATATGACATCGCCTTACACCATACAGCTATCGAGCGTCATCAAGTACTTCTATGATGATCAAGTACACATATGTTCATAGAAAACGCACAGAATCGGCGGCTAGGAACAGAGTTTCTTCCTCTC
The DNA here is from genome assembly GCA_003987895.1 of Neonothopanus nambi. Lineage (NCBI taxonomy): Eukaryota > Fungi > Basidiomycota > Agaricomycetes > Agaricales > Omphalotaceae > Neonothopanus > Neonothopanus nambi. The sequence continues at coordinate 114,347 of RCHF01000146.1, forward strand.
CGTGCTACTTTTTCTTTGGCTATATTCTCCTTTCATTTTTCCTCCCGTTCTTTTTCTGACACCCTTTTCCATTCTTCTCCTCTTTTCATCCTTTTTGCTTGACTCTCTTTCACCAAGAGCCTTTGGAACTTCTCGGACGTATTCTTGTGTAATGGATCCCGGGTTTGAATCCTCCCTTACTTATACGCTGGGTGTTGCGTTCTGCGGGTACACTTTCTCCTGTGTGTGCGTATTATCCTTTTTCCCTGCCCCAAACTCTTTATGATAACTGACTTGACACAGGGCTCTAGGTGTCTTTTTCGCTCAAGTAATGACCTACTGGGTCCGGTATCCTCGAGATAAATGGATATACAAGGTCTTGGTAAATCTAGGGATCACTTTTACTAGGGAATACTCTGTTCATTGCTTGTGTTGTTCTTTAGGTTGTTGGTGTCGGGTGAGTTGAGATCTCAAGGTTGGAGATGGGAAGTAACCCAGCTTTTTAGCTTGATTGAGGTTGCGGATCAACTCCTGATCTCACATGCACTGTACTACTACAACATCACGTCCGGAGTCCTTTATCCTCTATTGCCCCAACTCGCTGACTGACGCGTTTTTCTTTCCGTAGACATTTTGGTTCATTCTTGACTCTGAGTAAGTCATCTCACAGCCAGGTATCATTGCCTTGATAAACACTTACTCTGTTTATTGTGTGGCCTTCCAGTCAACGGACCAGTGATCTGGTACTTTCCTTTCATTCATTTATTCAATTTAGGCTGATCTAAAGGTGTTGAAGGTCGATTGTTGTGAGTGCATCTAAAAATTTGACAGGGTTTAAATGCTCAGCAGTGAATTTCTATAGATACATACAATTGTAGGAGTAAGTTTTTAGTCTCTCGATCAAGTTTGGAACACCTTGACAGGGGTCGGCTAGGCAGTGATTGGAGTTATTGTGAAATTGTGAGTCCATATATGTTGTACTACTCTTTCAACGGAATTTACTCTTCACGTTTCAAGCTGTTTTGCTGTTCGAGTATGGAGATGTGCGATATTTCATGTTTTCCCCTGAAATTGCATTCTCACTCACATCATCACAGTCAGCAAACACAATCTATTCATCACTGGTCTTATCGTAGGTGCCACCTGTCATTCTGCTTGAGGCAGAATCTCATCTTATTTTCAGGTGCTCTTAAATCTCGGTGAACTAGGTAAGCAGTGTATCATGATGAGATCACGTCATACGCTCACCCAGAACCTGCAGGTCTAGCAACGGGTATGTAAAATGTGTAAGGTTGCTCTGTGAGATGTCATTGCATCTAATGTCTCGACTGCAGGATTCACTATCAAGAGGTCAGTCGATAACTAAAGTTCAGTGTACATAATCTAAATTGAGTTAATTGCACTTAGCTTTGAGTTTAGACTGTTCGGTGACTTACCCAAAATCAAAGTTGGATTCTTTAATGGTTTTCTTATGTTTATATATACTAACTCAGAATGGCTCTAGGTATTAGGTACTATTTCCTTGGGGTGTGGTGTTCTGACCGATATACTGGTCGCTGCGTCTCTGTGTTTCTATCTGCAGAGGATACGATCAGATTTCAGGCAGTAGGTCTCAAAGCTGTTGATGACGGCGTTCATTAAACATATCTTTTTTGGCCAGGGCTAGTTCGCTGGTGACAACACTGAGCATATATGCATTGAGCACCGGAATAGCTACAAGGTATAGCTTTTCTATTCAACATGGAGTGACTGCAACTAACAGATTTATATGCTGTCATAGTGCTGTTGGCCTAGCAGTATTGATTTGCGTGAGTTGCCATGCTTTGTCCAACGGGCTTATTTCCCTTAGCTCATAACTCACCTCTTGCCAGTATTATTTGATGCCCCTCAACTTCATATTTCTGAGTCTGTATTTCTTACTGAGCAAACGTGAGTGTGTTCTAAGTGCTCTGGCAACACTGACGCTGATATAAACCCTCTGCATACAGTGTATGGGATATCGCTGCTCTCTGCGTGAGCTCAGTTTCTCTCAAGCAATACTTAGTATGAGCATCTGATGTTGTATTACAGGCTCAATACTCGCCAGAACACAGACAGAGAACATGTCCTCAGAAGTACCAGCAATAGCAGCAATATCAGCATCTACAGTAGCAGAAACCAAGATCGGCTTAAGAGACCAGATTCGCTGACCACGCTACCACCTCGTATAACGCGTACGCGTTCGTGGAGGACAACCTCGAGCAGACAGTCTCTGCTTGGTCGAAACGGGCATGATGCCTCACAGTCCTCCCTTGGAAGCTCTGTGCCCCAGTTCTCTATGCAGATGATGGTGGTACCAGAGGAGTCATACCATGATGTTGGAACTCCCAAACTTACACTGCGCAATGACTCCCATAGTGTTTATTCTGGGGACAATCGCAGTAGATTTTCTGAATCATCGTTTTGATCAAATCAATTAAGTTCTATCGAACCTTGTAATTCGTAGTACTCACGTCGGAAAGGTATCGAGACTAGTGGGACTTGTGATGGAAATTGTAATCTATTGTGCTTTCTTGCGGACATTCTCGGATGATTTCGTCTATCTTTGTATATTGTTTGTGAATAAACGTATCTCGAATGCTTGTCAAAAGATATTTGTAGCTCTGAGACTCTGAATCAAATGGCATCCTTCAAGTGCAGATGCTCACCAAAGAATAGGCTGGCGAGCTAGCCTTTATAGTTGTCCGGCATAACTAAAGAAGTCAAAGCTGGAAAAAACACGTTTTTGCTTGGTTGAGTCGTCTCGAACAAACAAAAACACGCGTGTCAAGAAAAAAAATTCTTCGCTGTAGACTTTCGCCAGGATGGGTCGCCTGCGTCGTTCCAGGGTTCATAATGCCCGTCGTGATGTTCATAGAGCCTCTCGTACTCGGGTATGCAGCCTTTTCTCTGTCTGGATGCGATATACCGGCTTACTCTTGGACCTTGATTGTTTTCTCTAGGCTCGGACGAGGGACATAGATCAAATTCAATTGATTGACCTGGATCCTAAGGTGAGTTGTAATTCTCGTACATTCATTTCTTCTTTTACTTATACTTGCTGAGATATCAGAATCGTGCTGCTTTAGAAGCTCAACCATTGGATTATGAAAAACCTGGTCTTGCTCAGCATTATTGTGTTGAATGCGCAAAGTACGTCGAGTTGACATATACCGAGACGTTATGTTTGCTCATTCTTATCGCTTTAGATACTATGAGACAGATGCAGCTCTCCGCTCTCATTGGCGCAGTAAGGTCCACAAACGAAGATGTAAACAGTTGAAGGAGCCGGCGTATACCATTGAGGAATCTGAGCGTGCCGCAGGATTGGGTAGAGAGGGCAAGAGGTCAACGACCTCAACCATAGATGTGGCGATGTGAATGCCTATAGATTAGGCTGGTGAGTGTTCACTCTGTCCAGGAAAAGCAATGTCATTGAAGGACACGTTTATAGATTTTAACGGTTTAATACCCTGTAGGGTATGCGATGGCCGCCTACACGATGTTAGCGTCGAGTCAACAGAAGGATCCGTCCAGCCTGGCGGAAGCCTGCTACGCTCCATGGTCTCGGCTTACGATTCTACTTCTATTTGCTTCTGATGGTCCAACTTATGTTTGCCTTCGGCCATTGTCGCAAAAAACAGCGCGCGCTATATTTCATGTATCACACTATTTTACGATACTACTCGACAATGTCATAGTTCTGACCTGTTGCGCTCAGCGCCAGGCAGCTCAAAACAGCCATGCCAGAGTTCACCAAGCACATTTTTCCGATCGTAAGCTTTCTTGACATTGAGCATCCGGCTCAGTGTCGCCTTGTTCGTGGAATGTTCCAACATGGATTGACTTTCGGTGACGTGATCCATATAGGTAAAAGGGCTGGACAATTCGCGTTGCTTGGCCTCATCTTCCGCCTACCTAACCAGATTTGCGCAGCTGCCTCTCATCACCTTGCCATCAGCAGGGTCTAGCCAAGCTGTCGTCAGAACCATTACTACTTAGAAGCTCTACGTCAGCAAGAAGATAGAACTAGCAACGGACGGCATACCCCACAACCGATTGCAATGGACACCAGCGTGATCGTGGTACAGCTCGAGTAGCTCAATGCCCTTTACATGAAGGTGTGGAATTGCGTGTAAGCCTTATATGGCATCGTAACCCACACCTTACGATCATGTCTACCTATATCCGTCTCTTGATATTCCTCCTTGATGTCCGCTAGGATGTTGACTCCCGTTGTGTCAATCAAAGGTGTGAAAGACGCAAATTCAGACCACAATGGAGGAAAAGGTTTAGGTCTGGGTTTGAGGTATGTCTGAACTGTCCAGATGACATATTATTTTGACGCGGGGTTCCACGCCAGGCACAATCCAAAGAGTCCTTGGAATCATCAGCTAAGGATGAATGCTGGGCTCGATAGGATTCGCTGGATCAGAATACCTTTCCAGGCAGCAATTCGTCCAAAGCCAAGCACTGGGAGCATTGTAAAGAGTCATATATAGTAACAGGCTCGAACTCAGGCTATGGTGTTATCGAGTTTGGGCTCTCACACACTCTCGAACATGGTCGGGCGTAGCGAGATCAAGGATAAGATGAACGTGACCAAACCAACGAGAATGGTAGACGGAGGCATCGTGCACCGGAACTTTCAATGATGCAGCTCCATTTGTATCACTTTAATATACCTGCTAGACTCGGCGAGCGATTCAATCGTGGGGTTGTCGTGGGGACTACGTGAGTCAAAAGGCGGAGCCGTCATCCCAAGTGTTTCAGGTTGCTTACGAGTCCGGTGTGAGCTTGCTGTAACATACGTCCCTCCGACTTTATAGTTCTACTACATCACATTCATTTTCGCAGAATAGAGGAAGGTCAAAGCTGGCAAACTCACCGTTTTGTTTGGCTTCCCCGTCTCGAACAAATAAACTCTTTTAGTGGGGCTACAGTCTATTGGGTCGTTCTTGGATTCATGATGTCAATGGCCGTCGTCACGCTCATGAAACCGTCCGTAGTCGAGTGCAACCCTTACTACGCCTGGACTGTGACATTCTAGCTCTGTCTCCTCTTACCTCGGACATAGATCAGATTCATTGAATTGAAACTTGAAAGGTTGGCCTAGATCCTACTATGGTGGGTTTCTAATTCACGTGCGCTATTCGGTGCTTACACTTATCCAGTAGATACTACGATCAAGCTGCTTTGGAAACATAACCAATTGCTGTCGAAAAACTTGGATGGAAGCAGTTGAAAGAGCCGGCGCGTATACCGACGAGATATCTGAAGAGGCCGACGATTTCAACCATACTTAGATGTGGCGATGTGAATTCTCGTGAATAGGTGATTATTATTTCTATCACCGAAAAGCAATCCATTAATATACACAAATATGGGTTCTCGTGGTGCTAGTGTGAAGGCGGAGGGTTGCTGCCCTCACCATTTGTCGCTTTCGTACCTACGATCCTCCCGGTTCAAGTCATGCTCGCTTTCGGCCACTATCTTCACAACACAGCGATGCAATGTTTGATGTACAACACAACACTATTCTACAACACCAATCGTCAAATCATAGTTCTGATCTGTCGCGCTCAGCGCTAGGCAGTTTGAAACCGCCATGCCAGAGTTCATCAAGCACATTTTTCGGGTCGTAAATTTTCTTGACATTTAGCATCCGGCTCAGTTTCGTCTTACTCGTAGAACGCTCCAACACGGATTGACTTCCGGTGGCGTAATTCATATAGATGAACGGGCTAAATAATCCTCGTTTCTTTGCTTCGTCTTCGGCCCAAGTCAGCAGCTTTTTGCAGTTGCCTTTCATCACCTCGTCATCAGCAGGGTCTAGCCAATCTGTCGTGATAAGCATGACTGGGGGAACAATGTCAACGACAAAAAATATGACTAGCAAGAGAGCACTCACCCCACAAGTTGCCGTCACCAACAGATAGAACAGAAGGGTTCCCTCCGCTTTGTGTTGCAGCTGCTGGCAATCCGGAAGGAATGGGTTGAATGGATACTGCCCAGTGGACGCCAGGATGATCATGATACGGCTCGAACAGCTCAACGCCCTTTGCATGAAGGTCCAAGTGGAACTGTGCATTGGCCTTATATGTCATGGAGAGCCACTGGCTACGACCGTGTTTACCCGGATCTGCCTCTTGAAACTCTTCTGTGATATCCGCCAAGTTCTTGACGCCCATCATGTCGACCAAAGGTGTGAGGGACGCGAAGTCGGACCACAATGGAGGATAAGGTTCAGGCTTGAGGTATGTCTGAAGTGTCCAGATGATATAGTCTTTTGACGCGGGGTTCCACGCTAGGCTCAATCCAAAGAAACCCTTGGGATCATCCGCTAATCTACTGGTGAGTGTTACCAGGCGGTCAAGCAGAGCAGGCGCATCACTAATTGCGAAGAACTGCGAGCCACCCCAGACCTTCCCTTGCGCGAATGTTTTCATATCGAAACGTGTGACGATGCCATAGTTCGTGCTCCCTAGCTTGAGCGCCCAGTAGAGGTCCGAATGGTTTTTGGCATTCGCATCAACGACCGTACCGTCCGCGAGAACGATCTCGTAATTGACGACACTATCACTCCCGAATCCATGTTCAGCAGACAAAAATCCAATGCCACCTTTGGTTCATTAGCTGTGAACCACACCAGGCGCACTAAATTCCACTTACCTCCCAGTAGAAATCCTGCCACGCCAACATCACCGACTCTTCCTCCGACTGTCGTGAGGCTTTCGGGCGTTAGCACCGCATACACATCCCTCCACCTAGCACCAGAATCAATCGACACAACAGCCTTGTCCTCAGAGAGCTGTACACCCTTCAGACCCTGCATGTCGATGGTTAAACCAGTCGGTCCGATGTTTGAGGCTCCACTCCAAGACATGTGGCCTCCTGTTCTGACAGCAAAGTGGCACTTGCTGTCATGAGCGAACCTCAGGATTTCCGACACATCGCGGGTGCTCGCCGGGGACACTCTGCACGCAGGAGCTAATGTTGATTGCTCCGCGGAGTAGTAAGATGATTGCTGGGCTTGATAGGATTCACTGGATGGCCAGAACACCTTCCCGGGCAGCAATTCGTCCAAGGTCAAGCACTAGACGCGTTAAAAGATTGAGAGGGACCAACCATGGAATTAACGAGCTGTACTCACACATTCTCGAGCATGGCTGTGTGATTCGTACACCGTCTGCCGAGCAAAACACGAAATCAAAGAGACCCAGGCCAAGCCAACGAGAAGAGTGGTGGACGAGGAAGGCATCATCAACCGGGACCGTTAAGATGGTGCTCTAGTCCTGAAAATTTTTGTCTTTATATAACTATCAACCTCATGTCGTTCCGCCCTGTCGCCGACATCATAGTGCTAAATCGTTGTATCTAGGCAAAGGTCTCCTGCAATTTTGTTTAGGCTGTCCCAGGGTCAGCCTCGTGTCCGTTCTTAGGTAACGGAGACAACATTCTGTTTTGCTCTGAGGAACCAGAATAAGAAGCGCGTTTAGGCGCATATACACGCTTTGCTTCGATTCTTCTAAAATTGCTCGCGAGAGGCAGCCAGGCGGCGAGAGATGGGAGGAATCAAGCCTGTAAGGTCTGTAAGTTGTATATCCTACGCTGGTCCCACTTTCTATTTGATCAGTGGCGGGGCAACGTGCCCCTTGGATCTGCAGATTCGCGTTGATGCACCATGGAGATCACTCAACACAAGGCGCGCCGCATTCCACTTTACGCCCTCTGACTTACGCTGGATATACGTAAAGGAGAAATGCGCTCCGACCCGTACACGGAAGCGAAAGGAGTGGGAGGCAGTAGGTCCAATGTAGGTCCGATAGAAACTGTAGCAGAGCAAGGAAAAAAAAGGTACATAGAATCTAAGTGATAGAAGCTTTGCTCGAAAGATATATAACTGTGCTCGAAGTCGAAGTCTGCTGGTATTCTCATCACACTGTTTTTAACTGATGACGGTCGTGAAGTATCCAGACATAAATATCATCTGAGCTTCGTGAATGCATCAAAACTTGAAGCAATTCCGCGCCCTGAGGCTTGAAAGCCTGTTGAACAGTAAAAATTTCGGCAGTGGTCTCAAACTTATCAAAGCTTGTCTTCCAGATATTCATGGCGGCCGCGCCTTGAAATATAGATGCGATGCCAGTTTGTCCTGCTTTGGCACTTCAACGCGTCGGGTCAGATCACGTGTGTACATATCTTGTCTCACCGTCGACCGAGTCCTCAGTCTTACTCCATGCAAACTTTCGAGCACAACGGGCTTAGCTTTTTTTATGCGCTTGTCTCAGCTTCAAACTCTTTGATGACTGCAACCTGCAGTATGAAGAATCAATCACAGTGCGATACTCGGTCCGTAAAATGTCTAAAAAATTTTGTTCGCCATGAGTCATGGCGCTACCTGGCCGCATGGCCTGATGAATTCTTTGTGACCTTTGGACTTTCCTGCGCCACTTACTTTATGTGAAGCTCGTTACGAAACGTGTTACGAGCATGGATAACCAACCTAAGGTCTGTGTTGGTCTTTCTCAGTAAGTCATCTTTTCTGACACAACCTCACATGCACAGGTCATTCCAGAACTTCAAAGAGCGCCTGGATCTCATCGGGATGGTCTGACGCCAATCAAGCAAATTGAAGATCTTGACCGTCGCCGATTTCGAATAGCGATCAAGTCCGTCCATTATTATACAGAGACTCGAGATCGCATTTGTTGTGCTGTCTTGTTGGAGACGTCCTTTATGCTTAGAGAGAGTGATAAGCTTGGTACGCAGGGCTATTTTCTGTTTCAGATCTGTATAATGAATAGCAAGATAGCATACGCTCGTGTACCTCTCTCTGCACAAGATTTGAAGCCATCCAACAAGACTGCTTCCGCAGGTGCTGAGGATGTAGCTAGTGACAAAATCAATATTTCGGATTACTACCCTCCTGGTGAAGAATATATGGAGGTTGGGCGAGATGTTGGGACTAAGACTATTCTCGCTGCTCCTGTGCTCAAAGCCGATGTCATGGGAAATGGCGGAGAAGTCTCGAATTTAGGATACGAGAGACAGCTAAAAGTGGACAAGTCATACTTGATATCCTTGAAGCCTTTTTTCACCAATGTTGAAGGCCTTCCTACCACCCTTGACTGGTAGATCTCACGTTCTGCTACCTGAAGGCTTTCTCTAATCTTTGATTGCAGGAGGTTCGAAGACGATAACCGTATCTTCTACCCAGGAAGCATATCTTTGCTGGTTGTCGTAACCAAGTACACTGATACCAACGAGCTCTGGTTTCCGTTCGAGCTCACTCTCCAATGGCAGCTTAGAGTAGATATACACGGTCTCATCAATCGCGTTATTCGCTTGGTCGCTCGACCAGACAAGCATGAGGGGTGGAAATTTTCTATTCGAGGGTCGTACAGGCCTGATCTTGCAAAAGATGCTTTAGCCGATGCTATATCTGCAAAGGACAAGGTTACGCCGTCTCTCCAGGTTGGTCTTAATGCTGCAATGCAGCCCTGGGTAGATGCGCACACGCGGTGAGCTGTTGAGTCGTCACAGATTTGTTTCCTTACTCATCAGTTTTGCTAGTAGCTCTATATTTGAAAAGAAGAACGCCCCGTCTGAGGCTCCTTTGAGTGACGCTGGCGCTCGGTCCTCATGAACAGATCTTTCTGCTTGACTATGGTTTAATTCAGAGTCCCATCCCTCTGCTTTGCATTCGTGCCGACAGCTTGTTATTCTGTAATCGTGTTTCATTTCTGTGCTCAAATTTAATTATGTCGGGGACCAGTGATAGGAGGTACATGCACTTTGTGAGAACAGTACAAGAATTATGATTACAATCGTGACATCTTCGGTAGTAGCGTACAGAAATGCCTCAACTGAAATTGAAAGAATGGAGACTCGGACATGTGAGAATTTCTCTGCAGCCTCTGTCACGTTTCCACTTCGCACATATGGCTAGTATATGGCTATCTTCGAAGTTATGGAAGTATCATACTCCTCAGTCCGCCACACCAGTTTTGGACATACCGCTTAGGTTTTCCTGAGACTTCTTATAACCCCACATTTGGTTGTGAGTTGCATTCCGGAGCACATATGGAAAGAAAAAATGCACCAACTAGTGGAAGGCCCATATTCAAGTCCAAGCCGACGATGATCAGTGGCGGTGGCAGGTCAATTAGTGATGGAAAAAAACTTGATGATGCGCGTAGCCAAGAAGGCTCCAAGCCAGAGGTATGTAGAATCCTTTCGACGAAGATCGGTTAGCATGTTTAGGTTGATTGTAACCTCGCAGAAAGCAGCAGTGCAATCAACTTCGAACGTAAGTGGACCATCAGTTGGAGGCAGTGAAGGCCCTTCTCAAAATCTAAGCTTGGACACGACGCTTATGATGGTATGTCAAGTCAATTTCGCTTCTTACTAGTTCGTTAACCGTGGATCTTGAGACGGATGCGATACCAGAGGTTGCGCCCAGCCCTGAATTTTATGAATTCGACCTGTTTCCGTTGGAAGATTTGCTACCACCGGGACCAGAGCAGAGTCCAGATACAATCGTACTTGATCTAGAGCTGTGTTCTCTAGAAGATGTTGCACCACAGATTCCCGAGGTCGCACCACAAGCCCATGGGGGAGCAGTAGACGTCGAGTTGCTGGATTCGGAGGGTTCTGACTCGAATAAGGCTACCTAAATTTGAGGTGGCTGAAGTAGATCGAAACGGTATAGTTGTAGCAACTTCTACACCACCGACCCCATCCTCCTCCACACCCGTGTCTCGGTCTCGTTCATTCAGAGATCCTTCCGCTACCTTACCAGCACCCTTAGCCTTAGCCTTGTCTTTGCCTTCGCGAGTTTGGGCCTAGGTCTGACAGATTCGAGGAGTGCAGCAGATTGAGGATGACCGAATACCCGAGAGAACATTTCTTTAGAGGAGGAAAGAGGAGAAGTTACGATGGATTTAGGACGTGTGGTGGTGGTTGTGGTAGTGGTGGGTTGGAGGTTTCTTGGTCTTATTATGAGGTTGACTCTGAGGACATGGTCATTGGTGGTGGCGGAGGGGAGGAAACATACGCACGCCGTTCGTGTTAGCTTGGATGTCTCTTGACTTGGTGTATCACTGGCACTCTTTAACTTATACTAGGATACTCTCATTCTAAGCGGACATATTCAATACATCTAGCAAATAAAAACAAAAAAACATATTCAAGTAGCGATAGACAACATGGGCAAGGTATATGAGAGTATAGACATCGTCACAACAGACACGCACGCAAGCAAGTAGCGACTGTCAAAGATCATCAGCAATCCATCTTAATCGCCTCATAAACATGAAAAGTCCTAACATGCGTAGGCTCAACAACACTATAATAAGGCGGAGCAACGTTTTCTCTCTTCCTATCTCTCCCTTCCCTCCCATCATAAAGACAGTCCTAACACTCGCACTAGGCCTAACAGACGAAAAACTAGGAGCGGCACCGATATTAAAGACAGAGTCGAATCCTGGGAGGGTGGTTTCGATTGTACGTGGCTCCGAGGAGACGCTGTGTCCGCGTCGGCGTCCCCAGGCTCGAACGGGGTCCGTTGAATTGATGATGCCGGCGTTGGTGCTTGTACTGCGGTCATTCGAAGATGAGAGGGCGGTTGAGATTGTTAGTGATGGTCCTGCTTCTGATAGAGGGTCAAATCGTTGATGCAAGAACTTATCAGGAGAAAAAAAAAGGTCGGATTACGCTAGAATCCTGCCAAAAAAGAAAAGAAACCCTCCCCCCCCCTTATTACGAACCTTTCATACTCTCAAAGAGCCTCCATGACCCCCTACTCAGCATCTCCCTGTCCTTCATCCCAAGCTTTCAACCCTGCTTAAGGCATAGGTATGAACCTCGAAGGCCATAAGACGAGTCCGGGTGAACGTTCGAGGAGATCGAGCTCGAATTCGGAGTCGAAGTCGGGAGCGTCGGTTGAGGTTGAAGGTAAAGTAGAGGTAGGCGTGGGGGTAAAGGGAGATTCAGAGTCGGATAGTAGAGTTATACCGTCACGTCTACTCGGACTTGAAGTCCAAGAAGTCGACGTCAAAGTCGACGAACCCTGGTCTGATATTAAACTCGCGTTGGAGTCCCCGCCGAGACCAACCCTCGTTCTCTCCACCTCGCCTCTCCCGGAAACACTCTTTTACTCCTACCCCTCTCTCCGACCCTCTGTACCCGCACCCGTACCCGAAACTCCATCTTGTCCTTCGGCACCTGCACCTCCGCCAAACGTCGACCCAGAGACAGGCGGCGCAATAGTCAAATGCATCGTCCTAACCTCGTTCGAATGTCCAAAAATCCCTTCCATCATCTCTAGCACAAGCTCCGACGGACAGAGATGAATACCGGATCTAAGGTTCATCAGGTGTTCGAAAAGAGTTTTGAATTCTTTTGAGGCTAGCATTCGGTCGTTCCAGAATTGAGATACGACAGAGGGGACGGGGATTAGGATTGAGAAGGGTTGGTGAGCTTAGCTTGGGCGTTGGTACGGGTTTGGGTTTGGGATGGAGGTGACTCGCTTCACTCCTTCCAAGTTGACCGTGGACTCAAGAGGCTGTATTATTTGCGAATGCGAAAGAGCCACTTTACTGAGATGCTATTTCTCGTGGCTCAGAGTCACTATGTTGAACGCTGGTCCACTGGAGCCAATGTAATCTCGTCACCTGCGCAGCCGCACTTAGCCTCTTCATCACCAAAAGCCTTGCCTCCACGAGCCCTCGCAAATACCACTAGCTCATCCGTGATCAATCTTCTCGCCAGGAGCAGGGTCTTACCGATGCCGTTTAAATGTGGAGATTCTGTTGGGGATACAGACAAGGGTTTGGATTTAGGTTATGCGAGAGTGGCTTGTTGAACGGTACGACCACATAGAGAGCGAGAGGTGGAGCTGTATATGTTACCGTAACGGTCCACGGATGAGGAAAAGGTATTTGGTGTATTCCACGATTGCTTCAACTAGACAGTTTAGCTGAGCCTTGAAGACTATAAATATCACTGTGTAGGGAGGGCTAGAAGAAAACAACGCGAGTCAGTTGAATAGCTCGATTGAATGAAGATAAGGGACGCACTGTGTCAGTGAATTCCCCCTTGGGACTGGCGATTTTGTGTGGGCTGCCAAGTCCTTTTCATCTATCGCTTTACAAAGAGGAACACCACTAGGTCACTCCCCGGAAACTGAAATTAGAAATGGGATAGGGCATCCGCCGAGCATTTTTTAGGGCGAACAGAAGCATTTCGGTGTTGACATGTTGACACTGGACAGTGACGGTGATTCAGCTAACGTCCACAAGATTGCAGATGATAACAGATATAGATACGAAACTGTTTCTGGGTCATACTTACCTCCTATAACTCCAAAACTCTCTGAGTAACGGGTTTGTTTGTGAGTCAGGGAACACCGAATTAATGCCAAGGGAAGCCAGGGGATGGTTCTAGAATCATTCTAGAAGCCTGCTGAAAACCATGTTCCTTGCTTGCACTTAAGCACCGGGCCACAAAATGTGGATCCTCTCTCCAAGTCAGACATTCAGATTTTCCAGCTGTTGTGTATTCACGGTAGTAAGTAATACATTCTTGTCAGAGTAGGTAGTATGTATTCTGACATACGAGCACTTGTATGAATGCACAGAGCAACCTAGTAGCAGGACCTGTCACCGGCATCCGCCAGCTGTATCTGCCACTTGATCATCAATTCTAGCCCTGGTTCTAAGGAAGGGGGTCTCATGGTCGACATAATACAAAGTCCGCAGCGAAATGCTCCCCAGAAAAATTTCGATGTCCGCTCGCTTACCTGCTCGGAGTTTGAATTATGTCGACCGGTCATCCCCTCCCTTAGAACCAGGCTATTATCCGACGAACGACTATCTTCGGCAGACTACATAGATCGGCTTGCCAGGCTATCAGCCTTCTATGCACAGCCTAGGTATCAATATAAAAACCATGGAAGCCACACAGATTCTGCTCTTTCCTACTCTTCCATCATGGACTCTGGGAGTGACCTTGGAAATAATAACAGGTACGTGTGTCCTTATATTCAAGTGACCAAAATAGTGAAACTGATGAGTTATGCTTCATCAAAGGCTTGGAATGTTTGCAAATGCCTCTGATTTCCAAATCTCTGGTGGCAGTTTCACAATAAATAGTGAGTGTCTAAGTATTGTATATGAATGAAATGTGTTTATGTATTACTTTAGCTAGTACTGACCCAAAATCAATCCTACAATGGCTAAAAGCACCCAGCTCTGAAAGGAACTTCAATGATGCAAGGGATAAGAAGGTGTCAGATATTGGTGCTTGGCTACTTGCAGATGACAGATTCATTCAATGGAAGAAGAATGGTAAATTATTGTGGTTGCAGGGGAAGGGTAAGCAATTCATTCAACTGAATCCTGCCATGTCTAATTACAGTATAGCTGGTGTTGGAAAGACTTTCTTGTGGTAAGAACATCTCAGATTTACTTGAAAGTCCAGAGTCCAGAGTTTCAATACTACTAGTACCACAATCATTGACAAACTTCAGCAAGATAGGAAGTCAAGTCAATTCTTATTACCAATCTATTACTATTTTGATTCAAGAGATTACTCAAAGCAAGATTACCATGGAATGATTTCATCACTATTAACTCAGATAGTTTTGTGTTCTCAAGAGGTTCCTCCTGAACTGCAAGAACTATATACATACCAGGAGCCATCTGTGTCTGTCATAGAGGGCATTCTTGTCCATCTCCTAGTGTCTTGGTCATCCAAGGGACCTGTATACATCATCCTAGATGCCATGGATGAATGTGAGGAGACAGCACAGACTCAGACTACTACATTCCTTCAAAAGCTGCTTGGTGTGGACAAGGTCTACTTCCTAGTGACCAGTTGCCAATCTCCAAAGGCAGACATCATCAGCAGGGCAATAGTTATCCAGCTGCAGGCTGAAACTGTTGCATCAGATATTGCCATCTATGTAGATGCCTGCATCCCAAAGCTAGAGCTGGATTCAGATCTGGAGAATGAGGTGAGACAGCACTTGTTGAATGTAGCAGATGGACAGTAAGTATAAAAGTTCAGTCACTATTATTAAATAAAGTAAGCTGACAAAATGAAGGTTTAGATGGGTGGATAGTGAAATCACCACACTTATGGAATGTGGAACACCAGAAGCAGTTAGACAGCATCTGCATTTCTCCTCAGGAGTAGATGTGAGTGCTCAGGGTAATAAATATGGGAATATTGCTGCTCATTCTGGAAATGTGCAGCTCCCTCTCTCCTCAGGTGCAGATATGAATGCTCAGGATCATGTTCAAGCACATGCTAGGCAGCAACCCCTTTCTCAAAATCCTAGTTCAGACACAAATGTGGATGCAGATATAGAGCATGGGCATATAGGTGCTGGAAGTATGTTTATGGTATGTCAAATCAATTTCACTTCTTGCTGGTTCATTAATCATAGATATTGAGATGGATGCAATACCAGAGGTTGTGCCCAGCCCTGAGTTTTATGAAATGGACCTGTATCCATTGGAAGATTTGCTACCACCAAGACCAGAGCAGAGTCCTGATCCAATTGTACTTGATCTGGAGCTGTGTTCTCTGGAAGAGGTTGCACCACAGATTCCTGAGGTCACACCACAAGCCCATGGGGGAGCAGTAGATGTTGAGTTGCTGGATTCAGAGGGTTCTGACTTGGATGTGGCTATTTAAATTCAAGGTGGCTGAAGTAGATTGAAACAGTGTAATTGTAACAACTTCTTTCTCTGACTCTGTTCCTGTTGATATGTTCACCCATCCTTCCTTAACCCACCACAACAGGAGATGAATGTATATGACAGTGCCAAGACAGTGCTGTAACTATCAGGTCCATAGTATATGAAATGAATCCACATTCTAGCAATTTAGTGTTCTGAAAGCCTTTGGACTTTGATATATGGAGTATTATTCTAACACTGGTCACCCCCAGCCCTGAACCTTAAAAAATTGCCCTGTTTCCACTGGAGTACTGTTTGCTGATGCCGAAACCAGATACAGTCCGAGTGCTTTAGAGCTGCAGTAGAGGATGTTACACCACGAACCCCCGCCGTCAGACTGTAAGCCCCGGCAGCGGCAGATGTCGAATTAAAGGATCCGAATGAAGCTTGATGCATAATGAGTTGGTTAGAGTGCCTCAGTGCTCGGTTAGATGTGGGGAAGACTGGCCATCTTTGGAGGACATCTACGGCTCTCTGAATCTCATTTTGATGAAGACTAACTTTTCATACTTAGATTAGGAACATTCGAGGCTTGAGTTTGCGGGTGTAAAAGCATTGATGTACTACATCATAGCTTATCAGACCGTCTGTGAACGATGTAAGATATACGGAATCCTTTGGCAACGTCGGAATAACGGCCGGGCTACTGAAGGTGCCTTGTGCGCTTGTCGGGAGCTCGAGCACTAACCCCAAGAAAATTATAGCATATATAAGTACAGAATCAGTGGTATGGCTGCAATCTACCATACGCGAACACAAGAAAATGTATACCATTTCATTTCATGAACCTGATTGTTACGACACAGCATAATATTTCCAGTTCAATCGTCAACCGTCCCATTCGCTTGTTCACCGTACTATCATACAAAAACATCTGCGTCTACCAGTTTCCTTGCATCCTCAAGAGTTGGGTAGGCGGCATGAAATTCGGAAGATCCTCATGGGTAACAAGGGTCCACTTCGAACGAGGGCCAAACCTCGATTCCACATCCAAAGCCTGCTCGAACGCGGCCACGAGCTCCTCCGTATTATCGGGAATTGTTCGTCCTTCTTTCTCTAGTTCCGAAAGGAATTCACGAATATCGTGAATATGGAAGATATCTGCAAGATTCAACTTTTGTGCGGATCCAGATCCTTGTTCTGAAGTAGAATTATCACCGTTCCCCTTCGCTGAATCATCAGAGTGTTCCGCCTGTGCCATAGCCCGAGTCAACGCTTCGTGGTCTTGTTTGACAAACCCGTATCGCTTTGACGAGTCAGAGCTCATGTATGACATTGTCAAATCCACGACAAAAAGCCATCCCTCGCCTCCTAAAAGGGTGTGTGATCGCATATGTGGAACACAAGCCACAGTGCGCTGATTCCAGTGTTGGCCTACTAGTGGATACTGCGCCTCTTCCTCTCTACTGACGGGGACTCCAGTCGACAAAACTAGCGAGGGTATCCAGGTTGATTGCATGGAGAAGCTGACCTCGTGCACGTGTGTCAAGTGCATGCATTGAATTAAGCTTTTCAAGATCTTTTCGACGTTGAAGAATGGGACAGAGGATGCACTGACACTCCAATTCTGCGTGCGCGTTACGAGAGTGAAAACATTAGGGCGCAAATAATGCTCCCGCTTGGGGTCTGGAGGCGCAAGTAACAAGGCAGGATGAATGAGGTCGGACAGTCCATAGAAAAGTCTAGGGGAATTAGAAAGAAGTTCGAATAGCTGATCGTCGTTTAGACCCGTATCAAGCATCGTCAGGCGCCGCAAATTGGGAAAAGCGCTCAACACAGCTGAGACAGCAGCCGGATCGAGAATCGAGTTTCCCGATAAGTTGACTGCCAATGGACGACTATTGACGATGTCCGAGTTCGAGACAATAGTGGTGATCTGATCTGCAGAGAGATGGAGACTGGAAAGATCAAGCTGAAGGAAAGATTTCGCTCCCGCTTCGTGCTGCAGGACCTTAATCAATAGATCTAAAGATTCGGCAGGGAATGGTCGTTCAGCACGGAGAGCTTGCTTGATGAGTTCCGCCTTTCCAGGCATCCATATGAGATTCTCTAGCTGAGATGTGTCGCCAGATTGTGAAGCGATTTCAACCGCAGGACCCATTATAAGGTTGGAAAGGCTTGGTACCTCCTGGGCTAAGGTGCTAAGGTCAAACGCCTCGACCTCAGAAGCCTCATCTTCGTCAGATTTATACTCGGAAGGCCACGCTTCAGCGAGCATATCTCGTGTTACGAGCCTCACCCCTTTCAGAGAGTCTATAGCCTCTTTCACTGTTTTGTCTGAATCATCTTCGTAACGCGCCACATATTCTCCTGGTGTCAGAAGGTCACGTCCATTGAGCAGGAAGCAGATGGCTGGATTCATGGGATCAGTAACATCGATTACGGTGATCCCGTCGTTATTATCTATAAGCCACTTTAGTTTGGGTGGTTGTATACACCGGCCAGAGACTACACACACCTCCGTCCCAAGATCCCATGTTCGGCGAGAGAGCTGATCTCCCAAACGAGAAGCCTAAAGTCGATCTCTCCACGTCATCCGAGACGGAATTATCGACAGCTGAACCCAGCAGATACATGGTATACGGGCAAGGAAACTTCGGCATTTTGGGCGCCTGCTGTCGACGCCCATATTGGAACTGAGCTCGACGAATCTCGTCCTTGATGACTTCGGCATTGTGTTCGTTCTTCATGAGGGAAAGGAATCGAGCTACTTTGTTCAGAGCCAAGATACCATAGCACCATTGAAGATGGTATGCCCCGATGCATCGAAAGTAAGCGCGCTTATCAGAGTTGTCCTTGGAGTCTTCAGGTTTTTTAGGGAATAGACGGGCAATAAGAAACATTTGGTGTCTTTGACCCATGGCGAATGTGCTGATACAGGGAGGAAAGAGAGCAGAGAAGAGATGGGAAGTACTAAGCCACTTGAGCTACTTCGCCACATTTCGATGGTCGACCAGTCTTCTTATAGCCCTTGATGGACCCACAGACACATGATGAACTAAGATAGAATTGACTTCAAACCCCGTTTCCTTTGTTTTTCCCGAACAGACCATAGCCATCTTCGAAGATCAAGGAGAGGAGCGTTGCGGCAATCGCCGTCACAGATACAAAGCATTCTTTGTGGGCGTTGCGACCCAAGAGGCACCAGCGTAGACGATATGACTCCGAGTCGAATTGTCGATGCTGTTGCACCAGGAAGGAAGGAGGAACATTATGCGGCGTGCAGTTATGCGTGGAACTTCAAAGTATAGCTTTGCTTGATGCCTCGGCATAAAGAGAATAGCACGAATCGTGTCAGAAGTAGTTCAAGGCAAAAGAATTCCGAAAACGATAACCATAGTTCCACTCCACGTGGTTCCCCTACCTCCCCTTCAAAGCGCTGTAAGAAGTATATTAGAATCTTTACATCCACTGCTAGTCTGTAATATACTGTACTGTAATAGGGCTATAAAGATATCATAAGTCGTATCATGTTCATGGGCTCACATAAAGTATAAAGTCCGAGTCAGCAACTCTGACAGAAGAGGCGTGAAGTCGACGTGAAGTTACAGTAAAAGCATAAAGGTTCAAATGTCCAATGAATGTCCATGCACGCTGGACGATAGAATTACAAATGTGTTGTCTGAATGAAGATGGTATCCGATGTTGAAAGCGTTGAGACGATGAGAAAGGTAAAATAATAAAAAACAAATGCTCCTTTAAAAAGGTAAAAGCGGAGTGAAATTCCGACCATAAGTGGGTTTGGTTGCTACCCTCTGTTCTTCCCCAAAAGCTCGTTCAACTTCCCTGCCGCCACTCCCCTCCTTAAATCCGTACCATCCTGCTCATGACCACCACCTCTACCGCTCTCGCCCACCATCTCGCTCCGCCCATGCGCATGGCTCACAGAGATCGGATGTGCATTCCGATGTCCATGTCCATGTCCATGTCCTTGCCCTTGTCGTCCTCCAAGAACCGATGAAAACCTTTTCGTACGGTGAGGCATGCCGGGGAGGTAGCTGCCTCCCGTGACTCCAGGACTCAGTTTAGAAGCACCACTTCTCCCAGCCAATCCAAGCCCTGAGATGCCTTCTCCACTACTCCCCCCACTCTCAGGAATCTCGACACTGCCTCCGCTCCTAACAAGCCCTGCATCAAGTCCCTGCGTTACACTCTGCGTCCTGGTAAGCACACTTGTCGTCTGAAGGGCTACCGCAGGAAGAGAGAATCTCTTATGCCTCCTGACTGTGTCTTCCTTTCGCTCGCTGATCAGTACACCCGAAAGAGGGCCCTTGCGGTACATAAATGGCTGGGGGCGCGGAGGAGAAGTGGAGAGCGATATAGAAGAGGATGCGGGAGAAGAGTGGGAGTGCAATGTGTGGTGTTTAGATGAACTAGTGACAGAGGAAGTTGAGATGGCGGAGGAATCCTCTCCCTCTTGACCGTCGACTTCTTCCTCTGACTCGATCATTTCTTCCAGGGGAGAAGATACGTTGAAACGATTTTGTAAGAACTGCTGCTCCTCCATGCCCGCATCTTCATCAGCAGCACTCGCCTCTATGGCAACGGAGTTGAAGTCTTCTAGAATCTGGTGATAGCTCCTTGGCCTCGAAGGTGGCGAACGCATCTTCACCCGACTATTCCTCGTATCTCTGGCGTCTCGTTCTTCTCGCCTCGGCGTCCCAACCTCACTTCCATCTTCTTCTTCATCTACCCATGTACGTTCATACCCACGCTCATCCCCCGGTTCATCCAAATCGAACATGACTCCACTGTCTCTGCTAAATCGTTCTTTGCCTCCACTATTGCCGCTATGCACGCTCATCCTTCGTTTGTTATCTAGTTCCTTTCCATAACTATATCGTTTCCTGTCGATGGCCATCAAAGCTGCAGGCCCTGAAAGCTCCTTCTCCTTTCCCTTCCCGCCGACACCTGTTCCTGACACAGCAGCAGAGGAAGATGAAGAGGCAAGAGGTAAAGATGGAACAGACATGGGCATCCACGAAGGTAAGTCTGACGATGTAATCGTGTCTGCATGCAACGCGGTAGAAAGTCCGACCACTGAAGAGGAAGCAGAAGTGGGATCTGACAAGGGGAAATGAGGAGGGCGTGGTCGGGCACGGACAGTCGAATCGTCCGCCGCGGTTTCCTCCTCAGGAGGCTCGACGAGCGGAAACACCGTTTCGTAACACTCGTTGCATGCACGCGCGGGTTTGCTTGATGCAGGATCTTTAGCGTTAGTGTCAGAGATAAAGAATGTCTGTGAAATATACGAGTGGATGCGTCAGTGATACACATATTTTTTTCTTTTGTCGCTCACCCTCTCTGAACACCCGGCGCAAACACATCTTCCACAAAGCCTACAATGGTGCCTCCTTCTCCTCCAGCCAAAGCTTTTCCCGCATCGCATACACCCTTCCGCCTTCTCATCAGGAATCCATATGGCGGGGACCCAATGCTCGACGCGTGAGCGACGTTCGTTGTACCAAACAGGTTTCTGCTTCCTCTGCTGCTTCTTTGAACCATTTTTGGTGTCCTTGAAAGGGCTCTTCTTGCCCTTGTCTTTGCCTGACCTAAGTATATGCGCGCTCTCGGCTTCCCTACGAACGTTCTCAATACTCCCCCCGTTCCCACTATCAACACTAGCCACACTATACCTGTACTCGTCTTCATTCTCTTCCTCTTCCTCGTCTTCGGTGTCGGTATCATCCAGCATCCTAACGTCCCCCGGCCTGAACGGGAGAGCCTGCAAAGATCTCCTGAGATGTTGTGTCGCTACACTTGATGTAAGGGTAGAGTTGGGATTTTGGGCATTGAGCGAGACGAGGATTTGGGATTTAGCTTGCCGGATAAGAGATGTCCATTCAGTGCGCTCCCGTGCAGATGCTATAAGAAGAAAAATCAATCAATTAGAAGTGGAAGATAGATCGAGATGACAAGTTCGCTCACCAGCATACAAAACGAAACTCCCGTCAGGACTCAAGATCTCCCACCGCCACCCTAGTCCATCTTCTCCCTCTCCTTCTTCGTCGTCGTTGTTTTCTACACCTAGATCTGGTGGAACAACCACTTCCAAATCAACTAGCTCAATTCTACCCTTGAACAGCCACCTCTCTTCCCCTCCAACAGCAGTATTCCTCCTCGAGCTTGAAGGGGAGTATCGCGTCGAAGGTCGTGAACGCGAGTTGAAGTGCCTCGAACGAGCATGCGGGTATGCAGAGGCCGAATGGTGCCGAGGATGAGATGGCGACGACCCAGCACTCGAGGTGTACCTGTATAGGGCTCCACCCTTGGACTTGTTCAGGTGGAGATGGAGATGAGAGCCCTTATTGATCCTCGCAAAATGTGATTTATGTGTCGGGGTCAGTTTAGAGCGTGCAAGTGTGCTTGCATCTTCATCCTCCATTTTCGTGTGTAAGCTCGATTCGTCTACATCGTCCTCGGCATTCACACCCGACTCTTCAACGTCACCAGAAGCACCAGACGCATTCGAGGCTTCAGCTTGCACCTGTGCTTGGGCTTGGGCGTGTAAGTGATTCTGCATCATAGCTACCTCCCCCTCGCTCCTGCTCCTCGTACGCACCACCGCAGGTGGGCGCACCTTAGGCAGTATCGCACTCGTCGGACTGACTTGATCACCGTATCTTGCCGGCGCATCATGTGTTAGCGTCACATCGTTATCCTCCTCCACACCTAAGCTCGTATTAGAATTCATTGCACCGCTGCTCAGCCCAAAAGAGCTCCAAAGCGCGCTTAACCCCTCTCTCGCTGCCTCGATCCCACCATCGAGGTCAAAGTCGGCGAGATTCAGACTCCACTCCTTTTCTCTTCTTTCTGCTTCCTCGCCGACTAACCACACTAGACAATCCGAGAACAGTAGAAACTCGCGCTCGCGAGGAGGAGAGGACCGTTCAATCTGGATAAGTGGACCGCGGCGGAGAAGGATGCGGCCAGGTTCAATGAGCTGGGAGGATAGGCAGAGTGTTAGCAAGTATAGAGTGGATAAATGGCAAGGAGGTTACCTGGAACGGGAGATTCGGTGTCGCTCTCTGCAGAGCCAATAATGAAAGTGTCTGGGAGTGCATTTGAAGAGATGTGTTTAAGGAAAGCGTAACTACACGGAATCAGTATCAGGTCAGCTATTAAAAGACAACGAGTACTCACTCTTGGAGACCAACCCATGTACACTCTGCAACTGTTTCCTCTCCTTCTCTTCCTCTTTCGTAGCCTCACGGCTCCACTTCTTCCCCTGTTTCTCCTTTTCCTCTTCTTTAGGTTTCGCCTCACTTCCATCCTCTTCCTCAACTTCATCGTCAGGCCCTGGTGTGCACTCAATCAAATCCTTCAACAACAACAAATATCTCGGACACCTCTGCACAATTGTCAACATCCAATCCCTCAACTTCAGCCTTCCACACCTTGGGTCCTTCTCTTGTTTCGCAACCCACTCAGCGAAGCGTTTATCATACGAGAACTTGTTCGCACCCGAACCTGAACCCGAACCTGCGCTCGAGTCCTGGCTGTTCGATCTGGCTTTGGATTTGGGCGTGGGTTTAGACGGAGAAGAATAAGAGGAGGAGGACGCCCAGCGTGGAGGGGGTGTAATGAGCGTATTTAATGCCGAGATCGTTGTTGGGAATGACGTGATAAAAGGAGTATACAGAGAGAGGTAGGGGAAATGCGCAATGAGAATGGGTGAAAGTGGTGGTGGGTTTAGTGGGAACTCTTGCTTTTCTGCTGGGTTGACCTCCTGAGCGGGCGAGACAGCACTTGGCGGAAACGACTCTGTGTTCCCCGCCCTTATGCCGTCCATTTGCGAAGGATAGAACAAGGCAGTGAGCTCGTTTAAAAATGCCTTATGTAAATTCCATATATCGATAAAGTTGCTGAAGACAGTTGTGAGTACTGCTCGGTCGAGAAGCGGGGTGGAGTCAGAAGTGAGCGAGTTGAGAAGAGGAAGGAGAAAGTGCTGAAAAGCGGCCATTAGCTTGAATAGAATAAATAGACTGTATGCGGCTGATATATACCTCATAAATCAAGTCCAAACCATCGACGTATGCCTTTTCCGTCTCATAAAACTCCTTAATTATTTTCCGTCTCTTGACCAACAACGGGTCGTCCAACGGAATGTCCTTCAATGTTGGGATCGAGGTCTTCGAGAGCTTGGGCAGAGAAGGCAGTTTAGAATTCGCATGCATGGACATGGCGCCCCTCCGTGGTCCTATCCTTCGGTTTACATTGACAGAAGTATTCGAAAGTCCGTCGATGGATATAGGTCTCTTGGCTTTGACCTTGGCGCCAGTTTGAGCTCGATGATCCTGGTTCTTGGGTACGAGTGTGGCACCCATTCCTTCGCTGCCACTACCAGTACCGCCGCCTTCCTCCGGTAAAGAATCAAAGCTAGCAATGCTTCCTCTCTGCTGCTGCAATAGAGCTGGAGATACGACTGTAGGTAATGAAGGTAAGGATATGCGCCGAAAGGGAAGGTACGGAGGACGAAGGTGTGCAGGGGCCTGTACCTGAGCGGAAGTCGATGTAGTGCTGGTACGCGGCTGATACTGCTGCGAGCCTGATTGGGCAGACTGCGCCGAATGTGCTGATTGAACCGAATAAATCGAGGTCCTGTCGCGATTGTTGCCCGATCTTGAAGGAAAAGCAACACACGACTGCTCTGGAAAACGTCGAGGGTTTCACCGTTAAGTCTAAGGAAGAAGAAGAAGAATTGACTCACCTTTGTTTCCTGCGTCACCTGAGGTGGCCATCGCATTCATACCTCACCTTGTATTGCAAATCGACAGGGTGAGACAAGCCTGCAGAAGGCCAAGGGATCCTCCGCGGCACGGCTGCTGGACAAAACTCCAATAAATAGAAAGAGAACAGATAAATGAACGAAAGCCAGCCAGATATGCGCTAGAATCAGAACGCTGAACAAGAATCAGGATGTATGCGAGTCGAGCTAGGTCAAAGCAATTGCAAAAATGCCGCTCCAGTGTTTCCAATTTGGGTCATGTTTCCTCATGTGGGCACTCAGTCCTCCGGTTAATCATGCGCGTGGCGCCTTCGTGACGTAGACTATAACACCGAATGAATTCAATGGGATGTCCTATCCTCAGTGCCCGAATCAGTATGTATTGTATAGATTGACATTTATGTTAAGTAGTGTTGTTCACAACATAGAAAAGGCTGGTGTATCTAGCAGCCGCAATTCTGTATCCACACACAATATACATCTGTACAGACAGACTGCCAAGCTTCTCTGAACTTTCCGTTCAATGAAACAAAAGCTTACAAGACGTCGAATGAATGAATGCCTTGCATGATACACGATAAGTACCAGATACGCAATCCTCTTGATATACATCAAAAGTCCACGCAGTGACTCTTCTGGCTCAGCACCGAGAAATTGTCGTTTTAGGTCGCAGTTGCAATTGCATAATCTGCTTCTAGCAACATTCAATCATCTGTATATGCATATAATGCATACATACGGGCTGAGAGGCCAGCATAGAGCTTGAACTTGCTAGATATCACGGTTTTTGATAGTGATCTGTGTATGACCGCGTTCCTTTCTTGCAAGCCTTTAAATACACAGACTCCCATCTGACTTGAATTACAACCCCGCTCAAAGCTCAGCGTCTAGCATCATCCCGGAAGCCACACTTGCCGGTCGACATATACGGAGGCCACAAATCTGAGGAGGCGGCAACTCGCGGCGATCTACGGTCAAAAAAGTTGATGCTTGGCTGATGTTCCTTTGAATTTTGCGGGCTTGAATGCCCGCTATAGTCGTGTGAGGTTGTGAGGGCCTGTAAGTGTGGGGACATGAGGAACATATCATTTTCATACTAATTACCACCACTTACTGTCAGACCCTCTGCTAGACATCATCGCCAAATTGCCTCAATATCTCCTCGATATCAAAAGCGGCCGGACAACAAAAGGAATGGTACTCTGAAAGGCTCCGCGCGCAACGACGAGTTCGGTTGCAAATGCCGTATAGGGTTCTTTTAGGTGGCTGCTAGGAAAACGTCAAAGTAATACCAAAGTTTTAATGAACGCATCTTGGGAAGGATCATCCAAAACTTGTTCGCTTGAGGCATGGTTTGTCGAGCCTCTTCCGCAATCAAATTCAATCGCGTTCATGTTTCCGTTGGCCCGTTCTCTTGTAAACTCGTTGCAGCTTTTCCAAGCAGAGGAGTATTCGCAAGAAGGAAACATTAATACCAACGTTGACAAAGCTTGACGAGACCCTAGATACGTCCTCTCGTATCGGATTTTCCGTTAAAGTTGGACGACAAAACTAGAAGGCGCCATAAATAAATTGTCGCTGGAGCATTGCGCCATTTACATCCTAGTACACGCTTGAAGGAGCTGGAACTTGGACGCAGCTTGCCAACGTATCATTTCTCCCTATGAACCATTATTGGATTGCTGCCGTTGTGAATACCCAGGGCTTGATTCCTTGCAAAAGCGGATCCGGACTATAGATACGAGGTCAGCTCGAATTGTTCGCCGCTGACCGTCATAGCGATAACTCACAGGAGAGTCAAGGCTGCTGATGCAAAGAAGCTGCTACTGCGAGCCAAAAGAAGACAAGTCTGCGCGCATATATTGGATGTATGCGGGCTATACAGGTCGGCATGACAATCGAACGGAAAACGGAAGAAAGAGGAGAGAGTTCGTATCAGTTGGAGCCCCACAGTCGTGCGACTGGACCCACGTACCATCGCCGTCTATCCGGATTCCGTACAGCTAGCTCTTCTCATCCAATGTCCTAGTCCAAGTTCAAGAGTCTGTCCTGGTCGGCCCCTGTTTGTCCCTGCATTTATGAGGAACTTGGAGAATAGCAAATTGTAGTACAAGTCAAATGCAAGGCTCGACGTCTGGCGTGATTACGTAATAGCTGCAAGTGTTCTCACTCCAGGAGGTGATTTTCGGATTGATCGGTGGCCATGGTAGTATGTTTCAAGTCATCGCCGACGGCTCGCTGGGGCAAGATGCTGCGGATGCAAACTGAGTAGAGGCTGAGCTGGCTCACTGACACAGGTGCAAGCTACATATGTAGCTGGACTCTGGAGAAAAAAGATTTTTCTGCAAAATATGTAGGACATCAGCCTTATGTTCAATCAAGTCCATATTGCAACAAAGGGCTCATATCAATTATTGGAGCGACGTCATCTGGTGGGAGCGGTAAATCATGGAGCTTATGAAGTTTGGTATGTACCCCAGTTTTGGCGAGATCAGCGATTATGCGACAGTTCTCCAAACTGTGAGTCTAGCAAAAGCTGGGAGACCTTCTCCACTTGCTAGACTTGGCACTGACATAGCTGAACGTTGAGTTTGTTAAGGTAGAAGTGAAAGGGCAATTTTCGAACTTGACGACCTCTGGACCGAAGATCTGCTGCGGCTTAAATTAACCAAAAGAGGCGTGGGAGTCCGAAATGCCAGTGAAGTCATTTCAGACATCGAGGGTGCAAAAAGAATGAAAGCAGGTACTTAGTAAATTTGACTTGCATTCTTACCTTCATTGCCTTCCCAAATGCTGCTCCATTTCAGCAAAAATTTCCCTGCAAGTCCTCCTGGAGAGCTCTTGCCCWYTTCMMAGCGTTTTTTCTTTTGCTATCTTACTATTTTTCATGAATGCCCGACCGCCAACAGAAGCCGAATATGTCGACACTGTACCTCAGATACTTACTCAAGAACCACAGGATCCAGCCTTGCCTCCGTTGTATGAACAGTATCACGACTATGAGCGCCACTTACCGCAGCACGATCCATCATTGCCAGCACCTGAAGGCCAGGCTGCCAAATTCTTGTTTATTTCTAACCACTATTGGGGTGCGCACACCTTCATCCGTGTCTCCGAGTAATAGCTCAGTTATCTCTGTCTTTAGGCGTTGGGTGGGGCAATGTCTTACAAGAAATGTTCACGAATGCCCATTTGGCAGAGTTATCCAACAGGGCGTGAGTCTGGCCTTTAGTTTCTTCATTCCCTATATTGACGAGGTCACGCTGGCAGATTTGTGTTCGACAACTATACATGGGACCGTTCCGAGTCAGACTATTCGAAATTCAACGGAAATGTCATACCCTCTCGTGTACCAGTTTCGACTATGCTGTCGGGTACGTGCTCTGCCTTCTTCGTCAGCAAGAGCTTGACGCGACAATTTTACAGGTCCGTTAATCGGAGGCACTTTCGGTCCTGGAAGTGACCTTCCTCGCGCAGTTTCGCGGGAGTATTTCTATGAGATGTGTCCTAATCGTACCATCCTCAGAGTTGAGGAAGTCAACTATTGGGAGGAAGGGGATCCTGTGCAATATCTTCAGGACTGGGTTAATAAAATCAAGGCCATTGAAGACAAATGCGTGGAGATTGCGCAAGATTCCGAGCAAATATTTAGTTTCTGGTCAGTAATTCCGAGTAGTGGCTTGTTTTCAATGTCAAGACATATACTCAAGTAGCATATAATAGGCTCTTTGGCAGGAAAAAAGTCCTGACGCTCTGGCCATCCCTCGCTCGCTCCCCTATAGTAACCAAATTCGCCTTCTCTCCTTTGATCCTCTCTAGCTACTCTGCTAACAGACATATCTTCGAGCCCTTGATTTCATCTTCGACCGGTCTCTTCTCTAACCTCCCCTCCCTCTCCTCACTACTTCCTTCCTTCCTCTTACCTCGAGCAGACCCCGTCATTCCCGGCTCGTACGAGAAACCACTTGATGGCCTCCTCGCTTTGCACATCCGTAGAGGCGATTTCGAGGGCCACTGTTTACACCTCTCAAAGTGGTCTTCTTTGTATAACGGATTCAATTCCTTCCCTGAGCTTCCCGATCAGTTTGATCCTGCTGCGGAATTTGGTACTGGCAATGACCCAGCTGACGAGGAGAAGCGCCTTAATGGGTACCTCAAACACTGTTTCCCGTCTATACCCCAAATCGTTAAACGGGTGAACGAGGTAAGGCGGGAAGCAGACGCCGCTTCCGCAGCGCATAATAGGGGTTGGCGCTTCGGACGGAATCAGGTAAAGGAGCTCAAGAAAATTTACATCATGACGAATGCGAAGAGGGATTGGTTGGACGAGCTTATAGTTGCACTTCAGGAAGGTGCAGAGGCTGATGGAGCCAAGCCTTGGGAGATGATCTCCACGAGCAGAGATTTGCAGATGACATGGGAGCAGAAATACGTCGCGCAGACTCTGGACATGTATGTAGCAGAGAGGGCACAGACGTTTGTTGGGAACGGGGTGAGTTGGTTTTGTTTTTCGGCCTTTCAAATTTGATGAGGGGCGCTCACAAAATCTTATGTTTGAATTGTAGTTTTCAAGTCTGACGTCTAACATTGTCATGCTACGTATGGCGAACAACGTCCTTCCTATAAACACACGGTTCTGGTGAGCAGCCTAGTCGCTGGGTAGCCTTCCGGTTCGCTTGCAAGAAAAAACAGTCGCTCTTTTCGCTGTGGTTTTATTTTTCGCGTTTTCGGGTTTTTCTTTTCGTCATAGGCTTCCGTGTATTAGAACCAACGCTCCAGGACACGAAGAGGGAGGAGAGAGATTTTTGATTCTTGATGTCGGGTGGTATCAACCTATGCTACTGGCACTGATTCGGGACCAACGGGACAAGTCGAGATCGGCACTGTCAAGCCCGGGATTGGGACGCGCATATAATCCCGAGCTTTGGCCAGAGTCTAGCCTTTGCAAGTAAAGAAGCGCTCGAAGGGTCGTTTTTCGAGACCTGTCGATACTACCTGACAATGATAGGCGAGACTCCTTGTTGTCATTGCCAACCGTCTCGCTAGAGTCGGCCAGCATATCATCATTGATTCATCGTCGCATTTGGCATTGTCGGAATAATTAATACATTCGGACTTAGGATTTTTCTTTCTGGGAGCTTTTGTCTCTCTGGTCTTTTTTTTCTTTCTTTACTTGCTTCTACCTTCCCTTTACGTCACGTCCCTCCGGTTTTCACTGTCTTCACTCACTGCATATATGCATGTATGCGCATACATTGACTTACCTGGATCCTCTCGTCTTTCTGCATCTCTCTCATTAGCGTATCTTCATTCACCGCATATACAAATCCATTCCATCCCATCCATCCACTCCCCATTGTCCACTCTACAATAGCATCACCCCCATCTCCTCTCCCACCCTCTGTCCTTTTTGCGCATATATTTGCTTTTCTTTTTCCTTCATTGTTCGAGACAACACGAGAACAACTCAATTGCTTCGCATTACATACATATATGTATATCCTTATACTTGCATCTTGCATTTACTCTGCGCTACAGTGCACGCTACATTACATGATACTGCGTTCCCCATATACTTGCATCTCCATACCGACTAGCCTACATCTCATCATCCTCTCCATCTCAGTCTTTTGTCCTGCGCCGAACTATCTTCTTGTGTTGGACTATTGTATTCTAGTAGTTGTCTGTGTTTAATTTCTATCCGTTCCTTTCTATCATCGACTTAGCTTAGATACGCGCTCAACCGCTGAACCTGTGTATGACAATTCTAATCGATCTAGAACATCTTTTTCAATGACCACATCTTTCTGATTAACAGAGTTATTCTAAGTGTTTGCGCAGGCAAAGTATGGGTCACTATCGTGATGGCAGGCTGTACGTACGCAGTACTTGATGTGAAGCCTTCTCAGTACCGTGTTCTCAGAACATGTGGGCATCATCATTACTCGGTGGTACCCATGCATAGTCACGGTGAGGTCCAACATCGAAGGTATTTAACTAAACAAGATTGTGATATTTGTGTGCCAAGACAGGCTGCATGAACATAACAAAATCTTGACTGGATCACTCTCAGGCCTCCCTTTTCGCCTCTCTCTGGGCAAAAGAAGCCAGGATTTCGACAGCGCTGTCACTGAGGGCCTCAGAAGTGCTAAGTACAACCGAATTTACGCCTCAACTCAGGGGTTAAAGGAGACAGACTCAGGGCTGAAGCTGAAGACCATATAATCCATTGATGATCGATTTCAAGTCAAAGCGTGGATACTGAGATGGGATGTCAGTCTAGACCCCAGACTCACATGCAAGCAAGTCGGCGGAAACCTAGTAGGTCACAGCGTTTCCCAGTGCATCAAAGGCGGTGATAGTAGATAGAGGAAGGCTCGGCGGAGATGCCATGTATGTATCAGTACATTGTAGGTATCCTTCCCATGTCAGTACGGACCTGTGAGAAGCTACAAAGTGCATA
This sequence comes from Neonothopanus nambi, assembly GCA_003987895.1. NCBI lineage: Eukaryota > Fungi > Basidiomycota > Agaricomycetes > Agaricales > Omphalotaceae > Neonothopanus > Neonothopanus nambi. The sequence goes on from RCHF01000146.1 coordinate 145,284, forward strand.
CACAAATGCTGCTAAGAGCGGAAGAGAACTAGGCGTAGGCTAGAAGGTGTAATTCGAATCCCTTCGACGAAGCTGGCAATGTACGAAAGTCTTCACTTGACCCAAGCCCGCCACCGGTACGAAGCTATAAGAGGCTCCTTCGACAAAGCACATGTCTTTCTTCCTCGGAGCTTACCTCGCCCGGAGAATTTCCTATCAGTCCGGTCTCGAGTTCAATGATCTTCTGAAGGCAATCCAGTGATACTGAAGGCGCTCGAGTAAGCGTTTTTGAACTTGGAAGATGTCACTGTCAGACATTTTCGGTATCCGCGGATGAAAAGACCGCTCGAACAGGATATACTGTTCTCAATCATGGATCTTGATGTGTGCGATTCGTCCTTCCATCAACGGAGGAACGAAGCTCCTCAGACCTGCATTGAGTGATCCGCACCGAGGAATAGTAGAACCTGGAGAAGCTGATCATGATCAGAGCCGGGGTCGAACATCTCAAGTCGGATAACGCCTACTATATGCTAACTCCGCAAAGGGAAAAGAAAAGCGATATAACACTGGTATGCAGGTATGCACAAAGCAGACGACTTGGTTTGCATTATGGCGATATACAAGAGAATCCATTCGGCATCGGCTGAAATTTGAATAAGACGATCCCGTGATGAATTCAGCGCATGAATATGGTGTGTCCCAGATCCCCTCGAACAGGCGAATAAGATTTTTGAAGGGCGCTTCTAAGAATCTCGGAACATCGCCGCGTAGCTGACAGGCAGCCAAAAGAACTTGATATAAACTTCGTTTTCTCTTTTCCTGGTGAGCTACGTGTCCTTCGTGCTGCGTCGTGAACTTCGACAGGAATTCGCTATTTCTACACTTGGCTTGCGGCGTGCCCTTCGTGTCAAGTTAAATCTCCTACAAGAGAATTTATGTATAGAAAAGAAAAAGATTCCTGATCCATCTTCGGCCTTCCGCGCGTTGCAGATTGAACAAAGTTTTAGATTCGCTCATTTCAGTGAAGATGTCGAGTTCCTCCGCCTTGTAGGTGGGCTCACACTTATGAGGCAAGCTCGAGCGCCACGAGGAAACGTGGACGAGATACTAAACAATCTTGTCCCCGCAATCGTAGATACGATTCTTGACAATCGCGGAATCCGGTGAGCCCATTGATAAGCCTGCTCCAGATTCAACTAGAGTGCAACTTGAAACGAGAATGCGACGTGTGCCTGGGAGTAAACGAGGTCGACAGCCAGTCCGAGTATCGTGCCGACATTTGAGGATAGACTCGAGATCTAGAGAAATCTAGCTTGATTTTCGGGGTTCCAGTCGAATGTCTCCCACATCTGAAGGGAAGAGCTTCACCAACGCCAAGATACCTCGCTCGGCCTATCGCATCTGGAAAGCCCAGATTTGTACTGAAGTACATGACTAGATATCCGTGTGAAACTTGATTTAACTGCGGTGGAATATGAGCACCGACCAGGACAGCGTGAGGTGTTTCGCGCTGTAGACGCGTTTTCGACAGCCAAACCAGCTGGGCACGGGTGATCAATCTTTTGAAAATAGACACTATTCGCATAGACATGACAGTGAACATCGTTCCGTATTGGCACAGAAAAAAACCTAGGCCCGAGGGAGGGAGTATTTCCTGCTTTTGGGAACACGCAAGGAGGCTATAGGGAGCGTTCATAAGATCGGGGCAGCGACGCTGAGCCGAGGAGACAAGATAGACAAATCAGCCGGTGAGTTATCGAGGCGTCCGAGAAAATGTGCTCGATATATGTGCTCGATATAGTGCTCGATTATCTTCAAGTTCTTGGGGTAAGAAAATAGACTTTATGACGGCTGAACTCGGATGAAAGATCCCAGTAGACAATTGGATAGTAGATATGTCCAGGATAGCGTGTACCCTTGATCATGAAAGTTAAGCCGCTCGGAAGAGGATACCCATTAGCAAGCCTAGAAAGAAACGTTGCGCGCTTCACAGGACGGCTGTGGGGCGGAAAAGCGACTGAAGCTTTTTAGGTCTTTCAGCCGCGTGTATTGTAGACATTTCCTTAGAAGAACGTTTCTTCCCAGTCTCTCGAGTATGGCTCAGCTATGAACCCGCCTTAAAACAGGGCCAGCAGTATCGGATTGATGGTGAGAAGGAGTATTCAAACGCGGTTTGAGAAGTCCCGGGTCGTCAACATGTTGGTTAATCAACATCATGCATTCCCGATGTAAATGGATATGACGGAGAGCCCGCAAAGCTCGTCTTGCAACGTTTGTACGACTCGTGCAACTTGAACTGCGATTGTAGCCACCGAATATCCGTTAGGATGCCAGGGTCTAGGCAGCAACGAACACGGTAGCAGAGTTTTCCTGCACCTAAACCACGGCTCGGTAGCGAAGAAGAACATCAATCTGCTGTGTACCAGGTAAGCGTTGCCCAACCAAGGCTGACAACGAAATTTCGGATGTTTCGGATGTAAGGACGAGTGTGAAAAACAGAAGGATTTCCTGAAAGAGGGACCGAGGACAAGGTAAAAGGAAAACCAGACTCCTGTCGGCGTTAGCTGCAGGAAAATTTCGCACAGCTTTCGTAAACCCAGGATCCAGTCGACATTGACGGGGCTGGTTATATTCGCTGCCTATTCGTTGCCATAGTTCGACGCAATGAGACGGCGAGCCAAGCCAGTATGTATTGATCAATAGCGGTATTCGTAAGCATTCCTCAGCGACGACACGAAGCCGCATATATAGCGATGTCATGAACGTGGGTGTGTTGGGAAAGAACTCGGCGCGGCGCAGTCAAAATTCGCCGAGTGGCTCCTCAACGGAAAGAATATATCCTCTTGTTCTTGCCTTGGTCCTTGTGTCAGCGCCGTGCTAACCTTCGTGGGGAGGGGAGGGGGATGGACCAGACCAATATCGCATGAGCCAGCACAGAAGTATTCCCAGAGCTTTGCCAAGCGTTGAGCCACTGAGAAACGCAGCGCGCATTAATGGGAGTACATACAAATAGGATCCCAACACTGCGAGGCGGTGTGAATTGAAGATATTCTTGGTCGAATGAGAGTCCAATCCGCACAAAGGAGGCTAACATGGTGTGCGAGATCACCTCTGGAAAGAATAGCCCATGCGAATCCATTATGGCGTATCTGATACAACAATACCGAGGAAGAAGTATGGCCGGAGGGAAACCAGCCCAGGAGTGTGGCAAAGCCGACACACTCTTGTTCTTGAACTTCTCAGCGCACACTGAATTCTATTCAGTGATATTTTCTCGGGAAAACAGTCGGGAATTCATCGCAATATAGTACTCGCACTTGAGCCTCTCCCGACGCTACACGTACGCAATATTTTACCCTGTGGAACTCGTTATTTCCAGTACAGTGTGACTAAATTTTGCGTGTGTGCTCACTTGGCAGATGTTTTCTCTGTCACCTGGATCAATTGCACTAGTTTTACGTTTTCTTTCGAATATTTCGATTCTTGAAGTTGAAGATGTACTTACTAGAAAGCTCAATCCGAGCTGGGTGGGTGGCGGTGGTGAATTGTCAAGTTGCCGGTGATTCACGGTGAGAAACTAGTTTCCTATTCTAGAATCCGCACCTTGCCCTCCTCCTACATGCATCGTTGACAGGGAGCTGTGCTCACTGCTTTCCGAGTCTATGTACCACTCCTTGGGACCTGCGAAACTATGTAAAGCTGGGAAACCAGAGAAGGCCTATGTTGACAGCCAGCTTTGACGCTAACATAGGCGTCCAATGAATGCTCTAAACCCTACAAAACTGGAACTCGAATACTCACGCGTCACGGCCTGCTCGGTGCTTGGATCCGAGCCTCATATCTTATCACCTGCGTCCGCAAGCAGCTTTTGAGCGACTCCTGAGAAGAAAAACCCTACCTGGAAGTCTGCCGTTTATGTCGGACTGAGGTCTGGCTATCCCAATGAGGACTGGTTCTTTCTCTCACACCCTGTCGAGGAGCATTGCTTGGTATGTCTCTCTTTCACTTCTTAGCGCGCCACTTCAAACATACCTATGTATATAGGCTCCATCCGTGTATGATCTCTGCGATCATGTATTCATTCGTGGTGATTCATGGTGTCGTATTCCCTGCAGGCCATGACTTTCCCGATGGCTAGATATAACTGATCCCACGGTGGGCACACTAATTGGGCTAGGTTTGAGGTAAATTTTAACTGCGGGGTAAACTGCTTCCAGACACATCAAGGATCTTTTGCATCGTGTTTTGGACCTTGGTGAGAAACAATTCACCCTTGAAGCACAATCAATCTTTATTGTGCATAATCTCAGCGTCGGTGGCGACTACTCAACATGTCTGCAACATGTCTACAATGGGTGTATGATCCAGAATCCTTCAAACCATGCGCAGGCGCTTTAACATCCCATGGCGACTTTGACATACGCACGAATATCACGCGAAACGTCTGTCAACGAAATTCACGTCCTGAAGCTGGTTGCCTGGTGCATGTATCGTCGCCCTGGATCCACGCCGCCACCAAAGTTCCTTGTATTTGATTTCATATATTCATGCGTGCGACCCCTTGATCGTCGTGGGTATCTCGCATTTTCACGGCGAAACTACGTCTCCTTCAAGAGTCCCTGACACTCAGGCTCTATGTATGCGGGCGGATGTCTCATGTTCTACTCCTCCTTAGCGGCAGAGCCCTTTTGTTTGACCCAAAATCAGCCCCAAACCAGTCACACGGCAACTACCAGATCCGTACAAGCGTCAGGCGTCATAGACGTGAAATCCACGAACCACACCTTCTTTTACTTTCACACCTATACAACCTGCTACAATTGTACGGCCCGAAGCGGCTCGTTTAGCTTCAATCCGTCATGATCAATTGCAATCGCATTTCGCGCCTTTCACGGAAACCTATCCGCCATACCGGAGCGTGAAAACCTAGGACAATCTACGGTTTAACGTCGTTCACTGCATATGCCAAGGCTCACCATTCAGTTACTCCGTTCGATGCGCGAGCGTAAACCCCCTTGTATTTCAATTCATTTTATCCTCGAACATGCTTCCTTTCTTACAGCTCCTTTCTATCACGCCGAGATTCCCACCACCCCGGGATACGGCAATGCGAGCTCGACTGTCCTAAACGATGTTAATGAAAGAACTTCCCATCGTGACCTATCGCTGAAAGACCGTGAGTATACACGAGCTGCCCAGCCCTCAGAGGGTCCAAAGTCTGGGTCTGTACTAGTGGCAGTGGGCAGGGCACGTTTTCGCGCTTGAGTGCCCGAATCCTTGGCACAAGGATAATATAATCGCATTGCAGCACTACGAAGCTTTCTCATGTGCAGGTAGCGGACAGGCGCGGGTTTTGAGAATTGAAATGGTGTTGTAAGGCACTTGTTGATTCAATATCATGATGTATACTACTGAATCCTTGACCCTTGGTCGTGTGCCTGCACCGCTCGCCGTGGGCTGCAGTTGTCACATCATTAAGACCTACAGTGACAGTTTCTTGAACCTTTGGGCGTAAGCTCAAGCCAAGAAGCCTCGAATGGGGCCGCGGCCGCGCAAAATCAATTAGAATCAAAGCAAGACTTGGAGGTGTGTACCCAAGTGCACCTAGCTATTCACACGGCACCTTCACCCTCCCGTCTGGAGCTTCTATGTATTTCTTTGTTTTCTTCTAGCGCTCGTCGGCGTTATTGGACTGAAAAGGAAGTACTTAACGGACCCCTGCCGAGGCGGCTACAACGGGTGCTTGATCATCCCACCTCACTCTGAAGACCTCTAAAGATCAACCGTAGGCATCCGAAAGGCCTAAAAATCAAAATAGAGCGTGAGAGTGCGCAAGGAGGATAGTGCAAGGAGTTTGGCGCAGTAAGTCTCCTGTCCTTTGGGAAGATTGTTGTACTTACTTACTTGGCAATGGTTTTATTTATCGAGAATACCAAATCGAGTTTACAACGCTGCGGTATGGCTTCAGCGCGTGCGTACGCACGTAGGACTCCAGGAGTCCTCCGTTGCGCAGTGTAGTCGAGTCTGAGTATGACTCGCACGAACGCAAGTGACTGCGAATGTTGTTCTTTCGGGTCATATCGGTTTCACAATACTCTCATCGAGTCATGATAACTTTGGACCACCGTTGTTCTTGTCACGGTAAAAATGCAAAGCTCCATCAGGACTCCACTCAGCACCCGTTGAGTACGTGGGTATGGACTCTGAGTTCACGATGAAACGATCATGAAAGGTATAACATCATCGATGATGATGATGATGGCGGTAAGTATGGTCTTTATTTTGGGTAATCTGCATTGCGCTTTGTGCTAAGGCTGTTTGTAGGTGAACAGATGTACCGATATAACTCGGGCTCATCCGATGGCACTGTATATGCTTTCGAACTTGAACTCAAACTTCCTAGGATCATGTTCATGTTTGTATTCATGAAAGTGTCAAAACATATGTATGTGCTGTTTGTTCTTAGCATCTTGCTTTACTTCTTAATCCCGTTCAAGGCATCCGCCAAGTTGTCTCGAGTTATCAAATCAAATCACATCTGTAAGTACTATCCTCAACATCTTCCATTGCACGAGGTTTAATCGATTCTTTTCTTAGTTTGCCTTTGAGAAACAAAGAACAAAGGGAAGACAGCCTAAATCTGCAAGCTGCAAGCGAGGACGAATTATTTCTCACCAGGACCAAGAACGAGAGGGCTCAGGGAATCACAGCTTAGCAATTACTAACCTTCTATTACTTCACGCTGATCATTTCAACTCGAGGGCAAATTAGCAAAATTAAAAAGGGAGAAGGAATCTAATTGTATGCTGTATGTAAGTGAGAAGCGTGAAGAAGTATGCGCTGTCAAACGTTGAGGGTCTTCCGTTTCTCTTTCAGCGTCGACCCTATGTATGTATATACTGTTTCACGAGGTTCACCATTCTTGGCTCAGTCACAATGTGAGTGCGAGTTCCAGTGGAACAACCTGGACCGCCCGCCCCGGAAAGTCCACCCTCCAAGTACTTGGGTAGGGTGGGTGATCATTCTCAGCAACTTCTCAGCAACTTCACAGAGTTGGACAAATATGAAAGTTTGAAGCGGTGCGCTGAGTCGCGACGGTGAGACGGGAAGGGACGGGAACTTTCAAAGAGTGGAGGCGAGTTAGCGAGGGCTTGATGAAATTTATCCATTCATTGATGGTTGGTTCACTCCCTTCATCCGAAAGCATACATAGTGCATCATGCATGCCATCATCCGAATCATAGCTACAGTACATACATAGGTTAGTCTCTAACGCCTTAGCTCGATGAATTCCCATCGCTGAGGGTTCCAGTGAACTTGGCATTTGTCGGCTGGGAGAGCACAATTAGAGAATTTGCTTCTAGGTCAAATTTCATTTGAAATACTCGCAAGTAACCTTGTACGCCTATCGATATGTAGACGGAGAGGCGGAGGGGAGAGGAGAGGGCTAGGTTCTAAGCCCTATTCTCACGTCCGGAAGCTGTCACGGGCCCCATGAAGCCCAGCCCAGCGGCCCCAGCCAGAACTCATTGACCAAAAGAAAAAAACGTTGTCCTGCAGTCTTTCCCATGCTCTGCCAAATTTTTTGGCTTTTTCCCATGACCCCATCGGAGAGTTGTCAACGGATCTTAGTGCTGCACGCCCATGAGATCCCTTAGTTGGTATGAAATACTTGACATGAAATCCTTTCAAGGGGTCTCCTCGTAACTCGTAGGATTCTGTTTTCCGGTCTCTGAGGCTTGAGCAGTCGTTTCAATTTTGTTATCAACTCTATTTCAACGGCTCGGATGGCGTGCAGCGCGCCATGCGTGGATTGGCGTGGTATGTTAAGCGCTTTTCGCTACCAAGTAAGAGCCTTGTGGCTCGAGTGTTCGGATACATATGTACAATTGCACATCACATCCGACACATAGGACTTCCAACCAAGGGCAACACTTGCAGTGCGGTGCTCTCGGCTTGGAACTCTTTATTTTCGCAGTGTTCATTCTCCCGTGTTCTCACCGTTGCGATGCGTATCCAGTGCAGGGCCTCCAACCCCCCTTTGTTGAAAGTCGTCAACACCATTGATGTCGGAGTCGCGTTCATAGGACATAACCATCGTAATTGTGGGTAATTTCCAAGACGAATATGGAAACAAACTATATACAGGACTTGGTGTAATGTGATTATACACAGCCAGCTAGAGTATGGGGGTAATACTATAAGTAAATGTAGTAGTCAAGTACGGTGCGATGAGGTGAATGTGGTGCGGGTGTGAATACAGATGCAATGAGGCAGATGATTATTACAACAAGTTGAATAAAAGTTTGGGTGATGGTGCGGAGGATGAGATAAATGGGTGGGAAATGCGAAGGGACGGGAAACGAGGCGAGCAAGAAAGGGGGAGCGATTATTCAAACGCGTAATCGACAGCAACGAAGCAGGCCTCGTTTGCACCTGCTAGTGCATCGCGCCCATGCTGTCGTAGACCCTGTCGAGTTTCGAAAGAAGCGTCACACGCCGGACATGATAGTGCCCCAAGCGAGTGTGTGCTTCCAGAGCGTGATCGTTTGGAGGAATGTGACAACTGTTATACAGTGAAGACTTGTTAGTGAAAAAAGTAAGAAACGAGAGAACAAAGGATTTCTACTCACAACATCGTCTTCAACAGACACTTTTCTTTTGAGCGTAGACGCAATCGCAGAATCAGAGAGCGTGCTACTTAGTTGAGTAGAAAAGTTTTCTCGCCACGCCAGTATTCGCTTCATCCGTATCGAAAAAGTATCGCAAGGCGCGTCTAGTTTGACGTCCTGCTCTTCTTGTGCGTGTGGCGAGTGCGACTCGAGTGGGTCCTCGGATGAGCAATACGAAGAGCATTCGCCTTGATCTTCTTCCTCGTCGTCATCCTCATCCTCAGAGTACTCTGAAGAGTACGAGGATGAAGAAGCATATGACGAGTCATCTGCAATGATTCTGCGTGGCGGCGGTGGCCCCTCAACGAGCTGTATTATCTGGACAGCATGAGAAGGCTTCTGGTAATAGAGATGGGTGGCATTGAGCTTTGCGTCGACGTCGTCGACAGTGTTGAAAGCGGGGAGAGATTGGATGGCTTCGAACATGGGACCAGAGGATTAGGGGGATGCGAGGTTGGATGTATGGGCCATTTTGTACTCATACCCAAACAGAAACTGTGAGATCGATCCATTCGCCAGTCCCGAGATCTATCCTAACCCAGATTTTCCCATGCCAAATACGGTAATATTGCACGTGATCAAATCCGCCTGTCGCAGATCCATTTATGGCACACATCTTCGAAGTTTTATTTTTTTTTCCCAGAGATTTCATCACTCCTTTCATCGATTTCCCATCTAATTTTAGTCGTTCGATGTATCCTTTCAAGGACATTCATCCCAACATTTTCCCGTATGGTCACTTCAATCACCGCAACCTCTTTGTTGCCAGCGAGAAAATATATCTTTCCGTTTCAAGAGCCATCAATCCATTGCAAAAAAGTGAGAGGATAAGTAAGGAAAGACAGAAAGCGTAGTACACAAACGTCAAGAAGAACAACTCCTTTTAGGCTACCGTTCACGGTCGCATAGGCGCTAGCCACGCCTCGGCCGCCTCAAATTGGTCAATCAGCTCCTGCAGCACTGCTCCCTCTGAGTGAAGTTGTCTCATAGCAGTTAGCGTCTATTGTTAGGTATAGTATCAGCCAACTACTCCAACAACTACTCAGAAAATTGGCACGTACCACATCCCAGAATCTGAATCCTCTCTCAACTTCCGCCTTTGGGTACTTGACACCGGTAAATGTCTCTTCACAAATTTCCAACGCGAGGGCCTTCGCTTCTGCCACACCCTCGGCGTACGGGTCCCGTACTCTCACACCGTGGTTAATGTGCGTGAGCGCGTCCAGGTACACTTTGGCCAGCACCCCGAAACCGGTGTTCACTTCCGTCTGGAACGGTAGGGACAATGTGATGTCGAGCAAATCATCCCTTGCACGTCGAGCATCCCCTCGCAGGAGCATGTTCAATGACGTAACTTCCAAAAGTGTTCGCAAAGCCCGAGTAAGTGACCTCACAAACGAGTTGAAAACCAGCAGCTCGCGCGATAGTGGCGCCGACCAAGGCTGAGGCTAAATCGGCAAACAAAAGATAAAAAGACACACACACAACGGCGCATATAATCAATCAGTAATTTGTTTTCTTTTTCGCGTATATGACTTGAAATAGCTTTGAATTCTCACCTTGAAGTTTAGCGGAACAATGCTCAACACGCGCATAACGAGCAACATACACGACTTCTCGTCATCTATCGGAAAAAGGCCAAGTTAGAAATGCGAACATATCGGGGTAGGAGTGGGGAGGAGGAAGGGGTAGAATCCAGACCCCATCGTGAGAGCAAAAACATTTCCTATTTTCACATACCTGTACCAAAGCTAGGTCCACCGCTGAAAGCGCGGTTCGACCATAGGTGACCGTGCATTACCCCGGCTCTAACCAACTCCAAAAACAAATAGAGCGGGTCCTGGAATTTGTCATTCAACCGCGCCTGCTTGATCGCAGTGTACATAGCCCGAGCAAGGGGAGAATGCGTGTGTGTGTTGAGTAAAAATCTATGCCACGGATACAGGGAAACGGACAGCAACGGGAACCACGGAAGGAAATTCAATTAGTGCGTGAACGTTAAAAAGGAAAGGAAAAAACAGATGAGTGGCCCCGACTTACCCCCGCAACTCAAGGAATCGCCAAATTACATTGGCAACTACCTCGTCCTTTTTTTCCAATGGTCCTTGAGGGTTACTTTTCACTTTGGTCCGCGCAGCCAGCCGTTCCATCGCAGTTGCTCCCAAGCACAGCGAAAAGTCAATGGTAGACGACTAAAAAAGTAACAGAACGGAGGAATGAGTTACGCGTGAACAAATGAAACCAGATCCAGACAAAGGGTAAGGAGAGGTCCCTGCCAAGGAGGAAACTTCCATGACAGGCGAGAGAACGACGCGAAAACACTCACATTTTGCCTCCTAAGCTCCTCTTCCACAATAGCGTAGCTAACATTCCATCCGGAGACGCGGTCTGCCAGCTGCGCCGTCTGAGGAGAATTGTGCTGCACTGTCTTTTGGTTGTGCGCCGCAGGCTGCTCGAACCAGAAATATCCATGAACTTTCCTATTTGACCAAAAAGTATGCGCGACGCTGCTAATGAGCGCGAGAGCCGTGGCTCGTGGTCCAGTCTGACCATCCGTTATGACTTCTTTCACGAATCGCTTGTATTCCGTCGTCTCCCCGTTATCCAATGGCGGGTTCTCGATGATTTGACCGGAAGTAAGCCAGACAAGGGCTTGAGGTCCCAGAAGACCACGGGAGAGGTAAAAGTAGACTTCGTCTGGAAGCCTATTGGTAAAGATGTCGTGCAAGTCCTGCGGGATATCCGCAGCTGTGGGATGGTGCGGATGGTGGTTTGGATGGCTGTGATTGGGTGGGGGGATTGCGAGTGGAAGCGGGAGCACGACACCCTCGGAGGAGAGAATCAAGGAGTATTTAATCATAGAACGCGTACGAGCGTAGTGGTCCGTGTACTGAATAGTTTTCACCGCCGGGTGCTCAGCAAATGCAGCAACTGCTGCATGACCCGATTTGTAGTACTTGACCATATCGACGGTCTGTTTGAGCGCTTGGTCATGAGTTATAGGAGGGAAAGGTGGTGAGTGCTCGAATCCAACGAGAATACCAATATCGAGGAACTGGTCCTCGTTCACGCCGAGTTCACCAGTAAGAGCGCGCTTGGAAGTGAATGTAAAGGTTGGGACAGCAGAAGTGAGATCAATGGATGTAATGAGTTTGTCCACGCCTGGATAGAGCAGGGTGTCGGTAGGTCCAAAAATGGCATGAATGTAGGCTTTTTGGTGGCGTTGAAGGTAGATCAACTAGAACGGCATAAATGAACAATCGAAAAAGTCGGCCAAAACGAGAATCAGGTCATACCTGAGGCCACGCGAGGTAAGGTGCAATGATAAACTCGACATTGCGATGTCTGAAAATCCGAAGGATCATCCTCCATAAATCCCATTGCGCGAAACAACTCCGCCCCGAAAACAGCTTGGTCGCAGCTTCCTCCTGGCCTGCCTCGTATTTCTCCCATGCGTCGCGCCTATCGCGACAAGCTTCGTTTTGCTCATTGTTATAGTACGACTTCCACTTTTTGTTTGGTAATAGACCGGGAAACACGAAAACGGGTTTGATACGTAGCTTTTCGAGAATGCGGAGGTCAGATTCAACTCGTTGGGTGAGCGCTAAAGGCAAGCCGCCTGTTGCAGCTAGAAGAGGCTCCCGTGAAGGTGGGTTGTCTAGTAAGTTCTGGAGATAGTACGAAGCATCTATACCCAGCCGCGAGTCAGAGAGAACGGATAAATTGAGGGTTTGCAAATGTTTCCGTTCGGCCAAGTAGTCTGCGCGAAAAAATTCTTTTAAAATAGAGATCAAACGAGAAAGCATAACTTGACATACTTTCAAGGTGTTTGATAGGCATTGGAAGCTTTCAGACTCGTTTGACAGTGAGCTCGTCGTCGAGCGCGATAGTGCTAAGGGTCGTTGGCAACAGTGACAGCACAAGCGACAAACAGTTCAGATAGCTTATGTAAGCGCGACGACGTCTCCCTTCCCTTAGCGCTCATTAGGCTCCTCAGCCTGAAATTGCTAGCTCCGCGATATACTGTGGATATCTGGATATTCATCAAGAAATCGTGGGCTCTGCAAAAAAAAAATTTAGCAATCATTTTGGTGCAAAAATCCTTTCTGAGATACCCTCGTTGTGGTACCAAGATAATCTCTGTCATGGTCAAGTGGTTTGGGTCCTTTACTCTGGCTCGCTACCGACAGCCAATGGCGATGGAAAAGGTGCCTCTGAAAATAACTCTGATAAATCACTTCCCTCTTTTCTCCGCCTTACACCAGTGTATGTGGTTCCTATCAACCTCTAGCCCTTGCCCATGACTGTCAGGCTGCCAGACGCGGTCCCATTATAACATAATCTCGGTATGATGATGAGTTGTAATTCGTTACCGTTAACTCTCTCTGGGAATGCAAGGCGCGGCTCTCGCTACCGAACGTTTGCAGATCTCAGCCTACGAAGCAACAGGACATACCAGAAAAGGTGCTCACTCTCACACTGTCGTTATTCCATCATAGGATTGAAGACTAAGTGCAGCTGATGCTTGCTTGCGGAGGGCCACAATGTGATCCGTGACAACTGACCTGTGCTGACTCAATACCTGAAAAACACATAGCGTGAGTGAGCTGCCCTTGAGGCATTTGTCTGTCATGCATCATGTTTGACGTACCCTTGATTTTAAAGAATACACACACAGGCTATAGCACATACCATTATCACGGATCTCGAACCTATACTCCGACTTACTTCGTTCAGAGTGAACGCTTTATCGGCGCATCTAACATCTGAAGAAGCGTATCTGTCTACCTGTACAATGAGCACCCTCAAATGATATTTCACTTCTACAATCCTCACGCGCACGCTCCGGGCTCCTGGTAATGCTACGTTGCTCACACGTTGAAGCGTTGAAGCATTGAAGCAATTTCCTAATGGTCAGCGATCTAGTTCGTTGAAACATCGTTACCGATGGCTCCGTTGTAAAAATGTCTCTTTCCCCATAGCATTTCTCCGACTGTCCCTCGATGAGACTCCATCTACGTACCGCTTCCGGTTGTTGATGAGAGGCGGTTCCGCCTTGACTTGCTTCCCATTCACCCTATTCCGTGACTCGTGATCTCTGTGGAAGGTGAATGGCATTGTTGGCACTGCATCTCTGATCCTAATCTACTGAGCTCACGCGTTTCTCTCTTGGGGACAATGTTCACTACAATCGTACCGGTGTGCCGCCGCAGCCATTTACCAGCGATATGTTGGGTTAGTATGGATCGAGGCTAATCGACAACTGTCCGATTACACTACGAGCGCGCGCTATCGCCGAATGAATACCCGTCATATATACTTGCCATCTGTCTACAGTCCGCAGACTGCTAAACCAAGTCTAGTCATCCTCCTGCATTCCTGTGTGCGACAAACCTTCTAATTCTAGCCATGATGTGTCTTTCGACCGGAACGGGTTCTGCGGGTTCTGCTGATCTCTCCGAGAATTCTGCGCAATTGGAACCCACGCTGCGAACGCTGAACATATGTTTTCTCTTGTTCTCTCATACGTCACATGAATAGCTGCGGCTCTTCTCAACGAAGTTGGTGAACTCTACGGTTATTGCTGATCCGGTGGGGAAACTGGGGTATGGCAAGGAATTCCACGAAAAATAGATAAATCCATCGTCTTCGCACGTTCAATCGATACATGCACTGTCTCTCCGCAGTTTTTGCGAGTTCACTTGGCCAACGAATCGATATACACATACAGGAAAGAGCACGGAATGATGTATACTCACCCCGGACACCACAAGACCGGCCGGCTATGTGGCAGATGGAACTTCTGAGCGAATTTGACGGGATGGGCACGGAAGCACCTTTACGCAGGGTCCTCTTCAATTATCAATAAATAGCCATTATCTTATCATCCTTTTGAATCGGAGGTATCTTCTTCTGGTAGTACTGATCATTTCGAGATCCATGCAAGCCACACGAGCAGCGCACTCTAGCGCAGCGCTCATTGCAACGAAGAAGTACTCGGGACACTGCCATTGAATTCAGTTGGTCACATCGTTCAATATATGTATGTATGTACAATGTGTAGCTACGCGAATACAAAGTGTTGACCTTATTTACCGATCTGGATTCACTCCGGTCTCGAGTCTCGAAGCTGTAAGTATATATGTACTACTACTTATAATGTACGCAAAGTTTAGGGGGATGATGGTGTACATGCACATGTTTTTTCGAGGATAACCATGAATCAGGATTTGGGCTTGAATATAGTCTAGTGTTGGTACAAGTGGCAACGATCATCTCTCGGCGCACCCACGCACCCTCTTCTTGAAGCTTGAAGCTTGAAGTGCGACACCCGCTCCGTGTCGCGCTTTCTCACTTAGCTTGACCACAATGATACTTATCTGGCACCGGTCTAATACTACAGTAGCATGGCTTAGCATAAGACAAGACAAAAGAAGGCCCACTAATGTATCTGCTGTATCTGGAATTTGCCTACCGGGGTTTTACACGAGTGTAATGATTCTACGTAGCTAAATCAGGGCCTGCGGCACCTTTCAGCCCACCCGGACGGATGCTACAAGATACGCATCAATCCGAAAGTTTTCC
The DNA here is from genome assembly GCA_003987895.1 of Neonothopanus nambi. Lineage (NCBI taxonomy): Eukaryota > Fungi > Basidiomycota > Agaricomycetes > Agaricales > Omphalotaceae > Neonothopanus > Neonothopanus nambi. The sequence goes on from RCHF01000146.1 coordinate 160,523, forward strand.
ATAGCCAAATTTGCGTTTGGTCCATGTAATCGCACGACGCTCGGTCTTACCTGTCCTGAAAGCACGTAGCTGTGCTGTATATTTCACCCCAGAATAGACCACTAAGTACACCCAGCGTGGGCATACAGGACTAAGTATAGCTCAACAGCACTACTCATCCCGGTCCATTAGCGCCACCTTGATGGCAGTGATACAAGGTGATACGCCATGATACGACATCGGTGTGAGAGGAAGATAAAACCAAACAATTAGGGCTTATCTAGAGTTTGTTCGCGTATTCATCTGTATTTGCGCGACCCTTCAGAGTGTCATCATCGCGTTCACAGGACGTGGATCTTTTAGTCCTCGTCATCTAGACCTCGCTCGCTTAGAGTCTATCCTTGAAGTCAGTGTACCACGAGCACGTGTAAAGCGCGTCTTTTTCGCAACAAGAAACCCTACACAGCGCGGGACTACTGCTATCATAGGTGCGATTCATGAGGGTTCATGTCAAAGTGAGTCTTCCCGGCGCCCGTAACAGTACCCTGGACTCGGAAATTCAAAAATCAGCAGCAGCAGTCGCTCGAGAGAATGGAGTAAGTCGAGAAGATCTCTACCCGGAGGAGTTCTCATCCTTGAATTACTTACGACGATGCCCTAGGTGACTAAGTACTAGCAGTCGGACGTGCATATTCCAATTTCTTTCGAGTTTCCATCACGACAATGCCCAACTGGTAGTCGGATGTATTATAGCATTTGCAGTAGTACCCGCTTCCGGGCCCCTTTCCCCCAAATTGCATTCGGACGTATTACTGACGAGTAAACTAATCCTGAAGTCAACCTGAAGGTCAGCGCTTCAGCTATGAAAATGAATTCTCTTTGGTCCACGTGCACCTTTATAAAGTTGCTGTGCCATACCAGCACAGGCCTAAGGCCAACACTCGATGCCCTGAGCTCGAGTCTTGAGATCACCGACGACGTGAAGGTGTTGACACCACGCTACACTGGTACGCAACTGATACACATACGAGCGAGAGAAAATCTTGCACTCGAAAGGGTATAGTCGAAGTGTAATTCCCTTCTGGGAATTTTCACAGTCGGATCTGAACATCTGAATTCAGTTGGAATTCAGTGACAGTTCTAGCAGTTCTAGCATAGTTCAGCGTTAAGGGTCCAGGACACAACTTCGAAATAGAAAGCAGCTTACTCAGCACCTAACAAGAGTGCAAATCTCCGATTTCTCGTGAGAAGGAAGCTGTTACAACTTACTGGTGGTTTGACAGATCTAGAGCAGGACCAAGAAAACGAGATGTTGAAGTGAATAATCCCGTGTTTTTTGAAACATTTGTTGTGGTCCAACTTCTAGGGACGAAGAACAGGATACCTGGGAAACCAAAGAACAGGTACCACCTATTGGCGAAAGGCGTTAAAGAGGCAATTAGAAGGCGAAGCTCGCGCTCTCACCGGATTCTTCGTGATACTTAGGTAGACTCGATGGACTAATGATGGACAAGAGGACAATTGATGTATGTATGCGCTTGTATACGCGACCACACTAGATGTTCACCAGGTGACTAGAAGCTCTTCGATATGATGCAAAACGACACTCACCTGCAGGAATATAAGGGCGCCTGTGTGAAAGCATGAGGGATTAGATGTACATGACCCCTCAACGCTTCAACTGTTGAACGAACCCATGACCGATGCCTTGGTGCCCATACCACGCCACTCGCGGACTCCACAAATATCGCAGAGCCCGAGCTAGTAGTAGGATCAGATGAAACTTGAAAGCAAAGAGCACGAGGATCTCTATGAGAAATTTTTGAAAAGACTGTGAAAGCGGGCGTCATATGTATTCGTACCTGTAGAGTTAGAGACAACAGAGCAATTTATCCGTTACCGCACGAAAAGATCTTCGAGATGCGTAAGATGCGTAAGTACATATATGTGCTACGAGATAACACCTTTGTAGCACGCACATAAGTACAGAACTAAGTCACTTGCTTCAAGTCTGTTGAAAAGATGTCTTCAGTTCAACAATTTCAAAGAGCATCTTCATGAGCATATGCCGCACTAGAGAACACCCAGTCTACTGGGAGCGTGAATTTGCGGTAGAATCTGATCAAAGTCCACGGTAGAATTCACAATGCCGGCGTCAAACGGGCGGAATTACTCACGCCACAATCATACGAGGACGAGGCTGGGCTATGTAGGCTGGAGTCACCGCCCATCCGCAAGGCGACGTACATGATAGCTTCATGGGAAGCATCACAGAAGGGGACGCGACAAGTCGGTATAGCATGAGCAATATCGACGAGGAATGATTAGTAGGAACAAAGAGCGCATGTGTTGTCTTTATCAAATTAGCGCAGATGACAGCCTTTCATACAGTGAGTAAATTGCTGGAAATGCTCTGATGATCTACCACAAGGTCAAGGGGAAGAGTGCTCTGAATCACTGTGGCATTTCCAAATGGTCACCGATGCCATTCTCACAGACCTGATACCTACTCTGGAGCGTGTTCGGCTTCCGTATGTGCATGGAAGCACTAGTCATCGGGACGACACAGGGAAAAAGGACGGGAGAAACTATACAGCCATAAGGTCATCCATGCGCTTATGAGGCTGGCGGCCTTCGCTTGACCTGATACTTCATGGGAAGTTTAATCGTAGCGAGGAGAGGGCTGGAGAGGAGAGGCACATTTATTGCTACATTTGGGGTTTACTTGTCAAGTTTGCTCGAGTACAATTACTAGAAATGAGATAAAATTGATGAACAGTCACTTTCAATACACGGGAAGGATAAAGACATACTTCATTTTCATCGCCAACTTTCTAGAATGCACCCTAACACGCATTCTGTTCATCCTCTACACCCATTTCCGGGGAGTTCTAAGGGCAACAACCAACTTTCCTTCCTCTGTTGACTCGTCCTCTCCCATTTCAGACATATACTCCCACCTTGCCACTTCCGGTAGACTCATCAGAATACTCTCTATCCTGGCTCCGGGTGTCATCAACCCGAACTTAGTACCTCGGTCGTAAACCAAATTGAACTCGACATATCTCCCTCGTCGGATGAGTTGCCAGCGGCGCTGCTGCGATGTGAAGGGTAAGGCGTGTCGCTTGGCGAGAATCGGTACATAGGCAGGAACGAAAGCGTCTCCAATAGATTTTAAGAACTCGAAGATATCTCGCTGTGTTTTACATCTGTTCCCTGGTCCGTCCGAAGATTCAGACAAGCGAACGTGAGGACCCTCGCTTAGATCGTCGAAGAAGATACCTCCAACACCGCGCGTCTCCTTGCGATGAGGAATATAGAAGTACTCATCGCACCACTTCTTGAAAGCAGGGTAAAGCTGAGTGCCGAAAGGGTCGCACGCGTCTTTGAAAGTTTTGTGGAAGTGAACAGCATCCTCTTCGTAGAGGTAGGAAGGTGTGAGATCGGCTCCTCCACCAAACCACCAAGCAAGTATTTTCGGTGGCTCGGCGGAAGCATTTCCATCGGTCGCAGCTGCAGCCTCTGTGATTTCGAAATATCGGAAGTTGGCATGCGAAGTAGGAGCGTGTGGATTTCGAGGATGAATGACGAGACTAATTCCAGCAGCGAAAAATGGTAGACCGCCAGGAGGGTTCTCAGGCAACGGCATAGATGTATGATCAGCCCGCATCTGCTTTATCGCAGGAGGAGGCAGAGTACCGTGTATAACCGAAATATTCACTCCAGCTTTCTCTAAAACGGACTGGTGACCAGCTGCGTCGCCCTCCTCTCCAACAGGCATTGCGAACACGCACGAAACTCCCATACCGCCCTGCGACCGCGTCCAACTATCCCGCTTGAAAGACGGCGCATTCGGATCAAGCGCCTCGAGAGAAGTGACGATGTGGTCCTGTAAGTGTAGAATGTAGTCTTCAATCTGCTGCCGCATCGGTTTAGGCGTCGCTGAGGACGATGAAGACGACGTGTCAGCCATGATGGTGGGAGAGAGACAAGAGCTAACTCGGGATGGCGTCGAATATAGGGCTGGGTTAGAAAACCCAAAGTAAGTAACATGTTTATTTATTACACTGTAAAAAACATGTAAATAACGTTTCTTACACCGGAGGTCCCAAAAGTGCATGTAATAAATTATAATAGATAATTCTTGAATCTTGGCTGGTGGGTGAGATCTGCTGGTCCAAGTTGGGTCCAAGGGATGAGTTTTTGCGTTTTTTCACTGCCCGAGCTCACTAGGTGACCTCTCCGAAGGTTACGCCACCACTCCTTCCAGTACAAGTCGGTCCAAGGCGATCCAGAGTCCGATTTTAAGTTGTCAACTTGCCTAACCCTAACCCTAAATTTTGGAGTAAAAAACTGTTATTTACATGTCATTTGTTTTTATCTCGGACCCTCCAGAATATCTTACGTTTATAACAACCTGGAAATAATTTCTAACACAGCCCTAGTCGAATACCGGCTAATGTTTGAAATTTCACACCAACTTCAATGACATAGCCGGTGGAGCGAGACAAAACCAGGCAAGAGTCCGACTTGGTCGAGGCAAGCCGCGTCCAGACGAGGGCGGTGTCAAGTTGCCGCCCGCCGCGTGACGGTGCCTGGACCCGCCGACATCGCTTTGACAGGATGCCTCAGTTGCCTTCCAAATCACTACTTACAGATTTCACTGGAACATAAGTGCTAGTAGAAACTTCAGCTAAATAACAAATGAGTACAGACATAATCAAGCAACTTGTACAGCATATATAAGTATCAAGGAATTATAGATAGAGATGCATACAGACACTAATAAATAGTACAAGATGTAACTCTGGATTCTGAACTTCAGTGGAGAAGTGAGTATCCAAGATAACAGCCCCTCAAACTTCTTGAAGCACTAGGCTGCCTATGGATACAGGAACATCTGAGTCTGCAAAGTGCAAGGTGGACACTTTGGTTTCTGTTGATTGTTGCTTCTGAGTTCTGGTTGCTTCACTGGCAGATACAAATGCTGCATCCAAAGGTGAACAATTGAGGTTGATCATGATGATGACTGCTATGGGATATAGAACCTACAAGAGCAACCTATCTTAGTAGAAAATAACAGTAAAATTCATTATATTAGACTCACTGTTGATTGTTCAAAGATTTCATCTATAATATAGTAAGCCACAGCAGTTGGTGGATATGCCCCAAGATTTATTTCAGTAGATATGATGGTCATGATACCATAGACCAGCTGTTAGTCATAGGCTTATAAGTTAAGAGAATTAGCTTTGACAGAACACTAAGTAAACATACCTGAATTAACCCAAATATTAAACCTGATTCCACCAGAAGTGAGAGAACCTTTTGCACTTCTGTATGTGGGTTCCTCTCCAACATGTCTTTCACTGACTGATAATATTTCCTACACCACAAAATGACCATGAGGGTTTGAATGCTAATTACTAAACTGATCTGTACTCACCATAGCTTCAATGCAATACATGATGTTGCTATGAGATTAACTCCCAGTGATATCCAGATACTTGCTGTGTTCATGTTCAGCTCAGCAGGGCTGTTATCACTGCTAGGAACATCAGTCATTATGCAGGTAGCAATATTCACCACTGAAAAAAATTAATAAAAGTAAGAACAAATACAAAGCCTACTAATAAGAAAAATAACAGACCTGCACTTGCAAACAAAAGAAAGACCAATCCATACTGAACAGATTTCTTCTCATACCAAATTGCACAAGCTCTCCACACAACCATTCCATCACTTATAATTAGCTATCAGATAGAAAATGGTACTGAGATCAAGAATGCTCATAGGTAAATTTCATACATACATTGAGTGAAATGGGCCAAAATTGACCAGGAAGCCATGGGCCAATAGCTTGATTTGCAGCATCAGACTGTGCAGCTACCCCTCCACTCAGGGGCTCCATCAGGGCAACCTTAGTTTCTATGAAGAGAGGTCCTGAAGTGTTGATCATGTCCCAGGTAGCAAGAATGAGCTGAACAATAACACAAGCAAGGAGAAGTCGCTTAGGCCATCCATGAATCCCATTTCTCCTATTACATGATGAGAATTTATATCTTGAAACTGAAATTAAGAATAATGCTTACAGAAGAAGATATAGTGCAATAGCTGCAGCTAGCAAATATACACCTAAATATCATGTAGTTAGAGCAGAATAGCTTTGGTTGAATGCCACTGTACCATATAGAATTGAAAAACAGACAAGATCTACTGCACCATAGTATATCACACTACCAACATCCACCAGCTGTGCACTTTCTTCTGGGGTCATGGAGTTCAAGCAGAAAGAAGAG
>RCHF01000147.1:0-75317 GCA_003987895.1 Neonothopanus nambi
CCATGGTGAGAGACAGACGACTGTTCGTGAGCGTACCTTCGCCACCTTCTCTACGTCTTTCTTGGATCGCCCGGCTTTGGATTTACCTTTATCCGGCTATGGCGAACGGCAAGGCTTAATAGAAATATAGCGTGGTCAAAATAGCACTTACGGTCTCATTCTCCTCTCCTTCTGCCTTTTGCTTCGCGGGATCTTGAGATTCTTGGGTTTTGACTTCGGAAGAATCGGTAGACGGAGCAGATTTCGCCTTCTCATCTTTAGCTGAGCGGCTGCCACTTGCTCTGTCTTACTGTAAGCTCCTTTTTCTTCAAGCTTTCAACTGGTCTGAATACAGGAAATAATCAATGCCTATACTGCTTCCAACCAACGTTTCTTTTAGACTCGGACTCAATATGTCGCTCAAGTGCAACTCAAGTGACTTCGGCTGCAATCAAGCTATAAACTTTCAAAGTAATGGCCCAAAGGCACGGGACAAGGCAAGCGCTGTCTTGTCAAATCCTCTGAAATTGGACGATTCTAGTACTATTGCGTTCTGAAAGCTGTACATGCTACCTGCGTTGCCACAAATCACCTTCTGCGAATCATTTCTTCGCGCCACAGCACTGGGGAACGCCAGGACCCCGGAATGCCGTCAATAGTCTCCGCAATCCCAATACGTGGCATTTGTTATGGCCCCCAGTTTCGGATGCGCACACTCTCTTCGAGGAAGTTCTTTGCTATCTAAGAGCGTGTGAGGCCAGGATAAGGGATCAGGTCCCTACTTTTGCGCCTGCAAGACCTTGATCACTGGAATTCACTCGAAGAATGGAATAGTTTATGTGACTATACAGCCTTCTGCCTTGACTTAATATCCATGTTTCGAAATTCGCCTTGTATGAGACAGGAACCTCCATTCTTGATGTTCAAGACATTGGTAAGTAGACGTGCTTACGGAACTAGCTAAACCCTGAGAACAAGAGGGAAGAAGGCGAAAATAAACAGTCTAGACAGACCCTGGCAGGCCCTTCATTCATGTTAACTCTGACACGGCTTAATTAAATGAAAACCAGGCTCTAGACGCGGGACTTAAGTCCGTCACTCCGAGTGCTGTTCTTACTTCACTTTCAGTGGCACTGAAGGTGCATATTCCAGGAGCCCCAACTGCCATTCTGCAAGCGGTCACTCTTTCCCTCCATACAGTCGGTCGACAGTGCTTCCGTCAATTCACTTGTTCAGAAGTGCGCAGTCACTCTTGACGTTATGCTGGGTGTCCAAATTATGCCCTGCATCCATGGTGGGACCCTGTAGAATTTGCGACGGCGCCGGAAATTTTGTGATGAATTATAGGAGTATCGTCGAGAGAAGCTGCTAACTCATGGGGTACTATTCGTACAGCTTGAAGGCCTGTGGTGTGGTGTTACTTTTACGAATGATTTACTATCTCGCCTTGCTCGCCGGGCCTCGCTGAGTTGAAGTTGCATCGATAGTAGCAGGCCGAGATACGTCATGGCGGATGATTGTCATGCATGAATTCTTGCGTTCCGCTTTACCTCTACACCTCGAAATACTTCAAGGCAGCGGTACCACGATCATCGAGTTCACGAATGTAAGTAAGTGTGACCGACTCTGCATGCGTTTGTATGCGGATGTTATGTCCAGAAGCCGTAAACCCATTCAGTAGCAAGTTCTTCATCAACGTCAACGACCACTGAAAGCGAATATTTACTCATTTGCTGTATCTGACCTTGAATTATAATGGCATCGACATCTACTGCTCTTCCTCTGAAAGTGACCCCAGCAACACCAGCGAAGAGTACTAATGAAAGCGACGCCGACAAGACTCCCTCGGCGAACAAGTCAGCCAAGTCAGCAGCTATACCTAAAGCTTCCATGGGTATCAACAACATTTCAAGCCCCCATGAATTGACTGCATTTGTACGTCTCTCTTTTTTGAGATTGTATCTCTTACACCAGTCCTTGTCACTTCTAGGTTGAGACTCTGCTCGAACAGCTTGATGCTAAATTCGACGACATGTCTTCGCAAATTTTAGATCGAAGTATGTCCATCTTGAATGCCAAGGGCTCTTACTTTCTCAGCTAGGTTTACTCTTCTAGTGACACAAATGTCAACTCGAGTGGATGCGCTTGAGGCCTCGATACAAGATATAATCAACGGGGACATTACTGTGCCACAGTCACCGACACCAGTCCCTGGGACACCAGGTATTCGGAGAAGTGAAAGCGGATTAGCTTGACCGTGCTGCAAGTAGTGTTAGATTAAGGGTCGCATTGTATCTTTTCTATGTAACGGAACTTGTGAGTTTCCATTCTATGTTGAATGCTCTTTTACTAAGTTCATGGCAGAATTGGATACTGTATCCATATCCTATGACTTAAATAGCATTACATCGCATTACATCCGCTGGAATAATGCTGCACGCCATCCCAAATTCTGTTGGACGGCTCTCGCTTGTGCACACGCCTATAGGATTGTTGCTTTGAACGACCACATTTTACTAGTCGTGCGGTGTCGTACATATAGGTCTTCCAATGCCATTTACTTGTAGCCAAGCCATATATAATGAAATCATGAATTTACCAATGATTTAAACTTTTCAACCAATTGTGAAGATATCGAGAATTAAAGAAATTGTATGTAAGTTTGCTGTGGTGGTCAGATGATCGAGCTGCCTTCTCTCCTTTGACATTATTCCATGACATGCAATGACCTCTGCTACATGGTACCCCCAAGCTCATTTCAGGAGCTTTCTACCACCACAGCAGCCCTTTGCATTGACTGAGACTGGCAGTCATCTTTTGTCGCGGAGGAAGAGCCTATCACTTAGTCCGAATAACAAATACAAGTCACTGGCAGACGATGACGGATCTCCTGTAGCTGGTCCTAGCAGTCATTCAGCAGAAACAAGTACTTCTGAAACAGAATCCCGAAAACGAAGAATCTCCAAAGCAGTATGTACGCGACAAGTCCCAATTTTGGATTAATACTTATCCCCTTTCAAAGCCAAGCCACTATGGGAGCAGTACCGAGATGTTGGAAGCTTTAGCGGCATGCTTCAAACCTGGCGGACAGGCCGTTTTTTCTGGCAGCTACACGATCCTTAATGAACCAGGAATACCAGACAAACACCGTGTTCAGCTCGTTTCTCTTGACATATGGCGCGCTACTGGCTATAGATTTACGTGCGAACACTTTATATTCTCGTGTCCTGAATTTTTGCGATTCTAAGTTTGATATTCTATGATTTTAGAGTGAAGGATCACCCCCCTATCAAGGATGGGCATAAGACCCGTTTATGGTGCTCGCAGGATATCCAACGCAAACATAAACCTCACGCGAAATCCCGGGTCTTATCATCTGGGGAAGTCGTAGCCAAGGTCCGATATTGCTGTCGTAGTCGATTGCTCATATCTTCTCGGGATGCGGAAATCTCAGGACACCGTCTCGTCACTGTCCGAATGCACCACCACGTTCCCCATGAACCTTATTACGACTCCACAACACCCCCCGCTATCTTGCAGGCGATATGGGGAAGCCCAAATTGGCCTGCAAACATTGCCCCGTCAATATCATCTAGATCCGCTAGCTCGTCTAATGCCATAACCCCAGTGACTCAGCACACAGGGATGAGATGGGAGAGTGGCTCGGAGGACGGTGGGGGGGCTGGTGCTCCTGACGAAGATGCAATTTCCGACACATACATTACGACTCCATCAGGGATCTTCGCGTCTTCACCCTTGACACCTCCATTGCATCCAATACACTCCAATCCTTTGGTTACTGTCAGCCAAATACATTCTGAGCTGTCAGTTCCCTCGTTTCCTCAGATACCGCCAGATTCCGCCGACATTACTGAATCCTTACCTGATGCGGAGAAGTTCCAAAGAACTATGAGGCAGCATATCAGAAATATCAGGGACTTCTGCGACGGATTGGAATATCAGGTTCAGTTTAATGACTTTCGGATGTTGCGGGAGCTAGAGGAACGAGGAGGCGCCTTCCTAAGCTTAGTCCACGAGTGTCTGGAGCGAGAAGGACGATTGGATAAATATATTGATCAACAACACCCTACACCAGACAGCTCTGGTGCTTCGGACTCATGACATTTACCTTCCTTGCTCTGCATACACGTTGAGCTTTTTCTCCTATTTGACAGTATACCTACTATATGATCCTTTAATCTGGTTTCATGAACCATGTTATGCATATTGCGCACTACTTGCACGGCGTAATTTTTTGTCCTATGTGTCCAAGTTTTGTGATGTCTAATAAGAGAATGTATATACAATACAAATCGAGCAAACTATTGAACAATTTGGGAGAGATACATGATACTTCTAAGTATTTATGTCGACTTGACGTTCACGAGATTGAGATCTTCTTGGGCGCAGCTTCGACGCTGGCCTCCGGGAAGGCCACAGTGAGAATGCCGCTCTCTATCGAAGGTTTGATATGCTCCTCCTGTAGCAGACCCATGACGAGTATTCCGATCTAACGCACACAGACTGGTTCAAATGAAAAGTGCTTACAGACACGCCTTGAGGAACCTGTACGGTACGGGAGGACTTCCCGTCACCCATGCCTCCTTTCGCGTACGGCATAAACATCCCGCTCGTGCTCCTCTTGTATTTTACTTTTAGCAGCGACCGTCAACCAGCCGTTGTACAGATCGAGTTGCATGTTTTCGTTCCTCAATTCAAGGAACCCGAATGTTTTACGAACGTGCGGATTCATCTGAAAGGCAGTGAAGTTAGAGGCATGATTGAAGAATGTGCAGCTAGAATAAGCTTACTCAAGCGTGAGGAGCTTAGACAGGCCCCGACACGTCAAAAGGTCTCTCCGTTAGTGAACCTTGCTAGCTTTAGTTGTTTGAGCGGGAATCTCTAGGTGCAAAAGAAGCAGCCTTGGTTGTATTCAGGAAGGCTCGTAGTAGAAGATAGACATTCTGCCAACGATAAGTTGCGATGGAACATGTCAAGATTGACATCAGGCACAGGAATGTAACCGAGCAAAAGGACCTATCACTGTCCAACACATCCAGAGCTCCTTCTCGAATGCTCTTTATTGTTCGTAGGAATCGACGTCAATGGAGGAACAATCTGAAATGGAGACCATCGAGACAACTGAAAAAGGATCAAGGCCAACCACTTCTGCTTGGTAGCCCCTATGCACAGAAATCAGCACTTTACGGCTTGTGCCTGGAAGATTTGATAGACAGTTGTCCCTGGCCTGTAGCACACACATGTAGGCCGACTGAAGCTAACTTTTCAGTGCTCTAAAACATTCCCAAGTTTTCGAGCGCTTAAATCAGGGATCTGACGCAAGCACTCAAAACATTCTCGCAAAACTTCTAGAGCGGTATGAAAAAGTCAGTCCTATGGGTGATAGTAAAGATCATAACACGAATTACACACTCACCGAGCTAACAAGACACGTATCAACTGTTCCTGCACTGAGACATGTCTGTCTACTTCTWCGAGCCTTTTTATCACTTCGACCGCCTGTTCGACGAGATGTTCTCTCGATCGCTCACAGACGTTCAGGTCCAGCGAAATCAGGACGGCAGTGTGGTCGCCAGGTCCATCATAAAGCCAAGGTATGTCTCCTCTCTTCCCAAAATTTCTATGAATTCTGACTAGCTTGATTGATAGAATGGACCTCCATGAAGACGCAACCAAAAACGCGGTCACCGCAACCTTCGAGCCGCCCGGCCTCAAGGAAGAGGATGTGCAGATTGATGTACACGATGGCCGCTTGGCAATCTTTGGGGGGAGTAAGTCGTCTTCTGACCACGAAGAAAATGGCTACGCCATCCGTGAGAGAAGGTTCGGAAAGTTTTCTCGCCAGTTGAGGCTGCCCCAGGAAGTCAAGGTAAGAGAAACATCGTTATATAGGCTTTTAAAAGCTATTCACCTAGTAACATAGGAGGAAGAAATGAAGGCGTCACTCCAGGATGGTGTCTTGACCGTCACCTTCCTCAAGCCGGCTCCTGAAACGGCACCGAAGAGAATCACGGTTTCTTAAGCACTTGAAACGCAAGCTGTTAATATTTCATGGATGGACTTTGGCAATGGTAGTATACCGGAATTATCCCTAATCTGTAACGTAGCCAGTCGATTTTCGATCTATAGTGACTGTACACTGCTAATAGTCAGATACAAAAAATGACAAAGTTAAAGTAGAACTCACAAACAGTTCAAGCTATCTCTGAGGCTTAGCAAGAGTTAGACAGAATGAGTAACCAGCGGTATGATTTTGGACGAGTAGGCATCATCATTAATGATTAGGCGTTCAGCAAGGTTGACTTGAACACGCTCGTCGCTAACCTATGATTATAGCTCTAAACAATATGCATATGAGAACATTACAGTTGTTGTTGTATGAGGGTATTAGAGATACTCACCTTAAATCTTGGGCTTCGAGGTAGCAGACTAAGATGAACGGCTGCAGTTACGAACTCAAAAGAACATATCCCGAAGTACGGCAGTGGGACCCGTGGGAGGGCCAGATCGAGCAACGTTGAAGCAGAACACCCTTAAGTATACACAGTCGGCCTAAAGAGCAACATGAATTCCATCTTGGGTTGTTCGCTATAGCGAGTTGGCAATGGAAATCTTCGAAGAAGCGCGCTAAGTACGATCAAATGTCCTGAGGGCCGGTTGAGGGCCGGTTTTACTGCGTATGCGACTCAACCTCAAGTCTTAGAAAATATGGGTCATGAACGTCTGTGGGGCTGAGTCTGGCTCGAGTAAAGATATACCGAGCCAGCCAAGAGTTTATTGGAGAAGAATGGAAGAGAGGAGATGAACGTAAAGGTGAATGTAGCCTACAAACCCCCCGCCCCAAAGCAAAGCAAAAAAAAAAGTCCCAGAGCAATACAGTACAACAAAAAAGCTATCGATACAAAGTACAATGCTCGATTTAAGAACGAAGCTGAGCTAAGGTCAAGTTGACCATTAAGAGTGAAGTGAGAGATAAGATAAAGGGTATCACAGGAAGTTTGGAATGTCGACTTGTAATGCGCAACTACACARGGTTCACGAAAATGAAAACCGGGCAAAGACTGAAGCTAGTCCCTGAACCATGCTGGATATGACTGCAGGCTTCGGCGTCCGCGTTTGGAGCCGGCGAACTGCTCGCCCCCCAGTTGAAGAAGCACGGTTTAGTGAGGATTTGTGTGTCCTTGTGGCCAAACGCGATGAGCTTTCAGCATAGACAGGAGTCGCAGGTGGCGTTGGCTCAGTGGGAAAAGTGGGAGAAGTGCAAGCAGGTGGAGAAATGTGTAGCTTCATTTGCTCATAAGACTTTTCGATCTCCTAGAGAAAATATCATCGTAATCATCAGAATCAACAACTCCAGAAATCAGATGTAATTGAAAAACTCACCATTCGCCTCAAAGCCTGTCGTTTTGTCAAAATCGAGGTAAATTCTAGATCAATCCGGCCCTGCCACTCTGTCACCTTGCGCTTGCCTAGTGCTCCAGAATTCGAAGAAGATTCTGACTCTGACCCAGAGTCCGAGACTGAGCTGTCCGCCGGTGCTTTGGACCGAACAGCACGGACACCAGAAGAAATGAGTCGAGGACCAGAGACCTGTACGCCTCTCCTAGGTAACGGTTTGAAAGTGCGGGTACTAGAATTCAGGGTAGATGTCGAGGTCGATGATTGAGTCCAAGTAGAAGTAGAAGAAGAAGAGGACGAATTTAGATCGAACTCGCTCCGACCAACAGAACCATCCTTATCGTGCTGCACAGCAGTCCAAAATCCATCCTGGCAGTCAATCGGCTCAATCACAAACGGTTCAACTTCAACTTCAGCCCCCGGCTGAGAGTCAGGCGGAAATTGCTGAAAGCCCAAGAATGATTCGGGATTGATATAAGATCCAGACGCAAAGAATTCAGGACAATGATCCGAAGTCGCAGAAGCAGCTGCCATAGGGTTTGCCGCTGCTATATTGCAATTAAACTGCTGCGCAAGCAGAGGGTTACCACTGTCGCCAAAGAGGAACGGATTCAACGATCCAAGTCCTAGAGTCTGAGCAACCACGGATCCACCCCTAAGTCCCTCATGATTTATGAAGGGGAAAGATAACGGCTGAGCACTCTGAAAAAACGGGTTGACGCCTGGAATTGATCCCTGCTGCTGGTACCATGTCTCGGCCGAAGGCATATAAGACGCCAGAGTGCCATTCTGAGTGCTCGGACTCGAATTCTCCATGACGGACGACTGATTGGGCGGCAACTCATTAGTATCCATTGCAGACGATTGCGATGCCCGTGTCGCCTGCTGTCGAAAGGGGTTCCAATCAGCGTACCGATCAAAAGCGTTCACGCTCCTTTGTGAGCTGCCGACCTCACCACTACCACTACCACTACCGAAAGCAGCAAAGGGGTTTACGTGCTGAGATTGAGAAACCTGCTGGAACGGATTGACACTAGCGTACTTATCAAAGCTCGATGTTGTGGTAGTGCTGGACTGAGTCTGAACAGTCTGCTGGAACGGATTAACTTTGGCGTATCTGTCAAAGCTCGAGGGTGAGAAAGTGGTGGGCTGAGTGACAGCAGGTTCCTGTACATTGGCCAGCGAATTGGACGCAGCAAGAAAAGGATTAGAGTTGGCGAAGCGGTCGAAAGCGGATCCCTGAGCTTTGTGCACCGGAGACTGGTAAGGTGGTGGGGGAGAGATATTCGCAGACATAACAGAGTTCGAGTTAGAGACGTTGAATGAGAAGGGATTAGCCTGCTGTTGCGACGTGGTAGATGATTGTACAGCAAACTGGAACGGGTTGGAGTTGGCAGGGCGCTCAAAGGCGTTCAGTGACGGAACCTCTTGTGACATACCAGAACTTGAGTTCGAGAATGAGAATGAGAATGATCCAGGCTGCTGTTGCGGTGCGCTAGAAGATGATGAGGAAGCCTGGAATGGGTTGGAGTTGGCAAAGCGTTCAAATGGGTTATGGAACGTGTTGGAGTTGGCGGAGCTCTGGGATGCATTATGGAACGGATTGGAATTGGAATTGAACGGGTTCAAAAATTGGGTCTGCGGAAAAGACCCTGCCTGCGAAACACCTGTCTGTGAGGTGCCGCTGACATTCTCAAGACGAAAGTTTGCAGGCTCTGCAGACTGGGACTGGGCCCCGAAGCCACCAAGGCGCTCTAACAAGGATGGAGAGTTTCGCTGATCATTCTGAGAAAAGGGGTTAGAGTTGGAGAAGCGTTCAAATGGATTGAATGGGTTCTGGTTGGAGTTGGAAGAGCGCTCGGATGAGTTGAAGGGTTGGATCTGGGGGAAACGCTCGGCCTGCGAGGCACCTGCACTAGAGGGCCGTCTTGGCGTTTCATTGAAAGTCCCGGGGCGAATATTGAAGGGGTTCGCAGATCCAGACCGGGGTGCGAAACTGCCGAGACGTTGTAATAGGGATGGAGGATTCCCTTGATTATCCTGAGAGGCGGGTCAGCGGGAGTTGGGTCCAGGAAGAGCCGTAACTCACCTGCTGATTAGTCGAAGGATTTCCAAACTGGAACGCGGAGCCTATGCGTTGTAGGAGAGATGGAGGATTTTGTTCAGATTGTGACTGGATTGGCAGAGCAGGTGCAGAACTCTGGGCGACTGCCGAGAGACTTTGCTTTGAGGATATTAAATGGCAGGAATGACAACGAGATGTACGAGAACAGACCTGAAAAGACTCCTGAGCAGTGTTCATCCCATATGTCGCCGGTTGATTATTGTTTCCCCCCTGATCTTCAGGATTCGAAAGACGTTCTGTTTCTGCGTTACTGTCGACTTCGGTGGGCACCCAAGTTTCCGATTGGGGAACACCTGGGTTTAAGCTGTTGTGCGCTTCTCTATGAGTTAAAGGGAGAAGATACCATGTGAGCGAGTTCTAGTTGAATATAGAGAATCACTCACAGATTAGCTATAGATAACTCCATCGTCCTGGGGGCTCTGTGATAATAGTAGGTGTCAGACACAGACTGGCATTTAAAGGAGACAGTCGTCTGACGAACCTACTCGGTTCCGGCCTATGGGAGGTGCTTCGGTCAGATATCATAGCAAAAATATAATCAAGGAGAGACACGGACCCAGCGATTTGCTGATAGGGTACGATTCTTGTCGGGGCAGCGAGCATCTTGTCGGCTCAGAAGTCGGGAAGGGATGAATGGTGGTGGTGGGGGAGCAACAGAAAGGTATGTCAAGTGGCAGGCGTCGACTGTGGACGGGGAGGTGAACAATAGCAATGATCATCGGCCACAGCGCGCGGGAGTTATAAAGCTGGAGCGCTTTGGCAGCCGTTGCTTTGGCTTGCGTGCTTTGACCGGTCCAACAATATCATCATGGAAGTCTTGATACGCGCATCATACATGGGGGTCAAAAAGCTATAGTGCTTTTGACTGTGATATTGGAAGCTGTAGTGCTTTGACCATGGTTCAATCGTGACTGGAAGTGCAGCTCGTCACGCTATGAGATTTGCACAGGATGGATTTACTTGAAATTTCCAGGGCAGGACTTTGTAAAACAAAAAGCGATAGGCTCTGAGAAAGTTGCAGATGGGAACCTGAACAAGGGGGTATAGGTCGAGATGTCTGGAATTCCGTTCTCAACAACAATTGCTGTTGCCAAATCAGGTTGGCTCCTCCGAGTAGAGATAGACGCTCGTGTGGCGCACATGGTCGGCTGACTGCTTCAGGATTGCTTGCAGTTACTTGGCAGGCTTTGACTCTGGAGCTCGCCGGAGGTGTCAATATTTTCTTGGAATGCGCTCAAGCGAGAAGGTAGGACTACCCTCACACCACGCACCACTGCCAGCCCTCGTTTCACCAACATCTTCGAACTTCAGCATTCTCCCCAACACATTCCCAACATATTCCAGCTGTATTGAGCGCGTTTAACCCAGCATTCATTGACAATAGTGCCAGTGACGACTGGACGTGCCTTTCACTGGGAACCAGACACGTCTCTCGGGACCGACCACCGAAAGATACTATTTGCTGATACTCCGAGAACGAGTCCCGTTTGAGTCCCGTTTGAGTCCCGTGTTTCCGACCCATCGAACGTGTGCAGTGACTGCACACTAAGACTTGTTCAAGTCAAGTGCCAACCTTACACATACATCGCAGACTGTATTGGTCATGGTCACGGTCGTTGATGTCAAATCAAATATCCAGATATCGCAGCGCAATTTACACACCTCGTCAGATTAGACCCGCTCAGTAACGGTTGAGATCGCTCAGTCGTGGTGGTATGTGAATTTTGACCGGTAGTCGCTACAATCCATCATTCCGACGCGGCCAAGCTCTGAGAGGATAGTTGGACATTCTCAGCGTTCAACGTTCGCGAGAACAGAGATAAGGTACAGAGAGAAAAGCAACCAGTCGTCGCAGGTCCTACGCTAGCCGCTGGAAGCCGTCAGTGCTGACGAAAGTAAGATGACGGTCCGTGGACCCGCATAAAACTGAATTTACTCCAACTCCCAATCCCATCACCCATCTTGTTTCCTTACCACCACCATGCCAGGCGCAGATTCAGATTTCCCAATTGATCTTAAGCAATTCAAAAAGTAAGTAGTATACTATACTAGAAAATCAGGTTATCGTTGCTAATCAATACTTTTACATCCCAGACTTGCGCTCGATCCGAGCAAACCTCAATTGACCGATGAGCAGAGGGCAACATTGAAGGCCAACATCCAGCTCTTGCGAGATGTTATCGTGCTCTTCACTGCAACAGGAGCCGCCCGGGGAGTGTCTGGACACACTGGTACGTGTCTGATGAATATGCTGATACCAAGATCGTCGTTGTAACCATCGTGTACAGGTGGTGCATACGATACCGTACCAGAAGTTTGTATGCTCCTGGCTTTGATTGAGCACAAACATGAAAACTACATACCCATCCTCTTTGACGAAGCCGGTGAGTTTAACCTTCAGATATACCAAATCGGTCTTTGAATCGGATCGCGCCCTAACAGGCCATCGTGTCGCGACTCAGTATCTCCTCTCCGCGCTTGAGGGTTCTTTACCCGCTGAACACCTCCTTCATTACCGTGAAGCCAACTCCAAGCTTCCCGGACACCCTGAGCTCGGTCTCACTCCTGGGGTCAAGTTCTCTTCGGGACGTCTCGGCCACATGTGGTATGTCGATCTGGATACTCTGTTCAGCGCCTATGTTCACAGACCGTTCCAAGGCCTCTCGTCAATGGTGTCGCACTTGCCAACCGAGACAAGACCGTCTTCTGCTTGGGATCTGACGGATCGCAGCAGGAAGGTAACGACGCCGAAGCGGCACGACTTGCGGTCGCCCAGAATCTCAATGTCAAGCTCTTCATTGACGACAATGATGTCACCATCGCTGGCCACCCCTCAGAATATCTCAAAGGATACCACGTCGGAAAGACCCTCGAGGGACATGGCCTAAAGGTCATTACTGTCGATGGTGAAGACGTCGATGCTCTCTGGGAAGCTATTAGCATGGTCGTGACATACGATGGCCCGGCCGCTGTCGTCTCTAAGCGAAAGATGGCACCCGGCATTGCCGATATCGAAGGCAGCACTCACGGTCACGATGTAATTCCTGTAAAATCCGCCATCAAGTATCTCGAGAGTAGAGGATACCCCAACTTTGGTGACATCCTCCTCAACATCAAGCCTGTCTCCCAACCGTACCTCTACATCGGTTCCACCAAGGAAGTCGGAGCGAACCGTGTTGTTTTCGGTGAGGCCGTCAACTTGGTCTTGGATAAGATTGGCAAGGAGGAGGCAGCGAAGAAAGTCATGGTCATTGACAGTGCGTGAACAAGCATTATAGGTTTCTCCTTCGTTCATAAGTGCGGTTCTATAGGTGACTTGGAGGGCTCCACGGGTCTCAAGGTTATCCACCAGAAGCACCCTGAGGTTTTCATTCCCTCCGGTATCATGGAGCGTGGAAACTTCTCCGCTGCTGCTGGTTTCGGTTTCACCTCAGACAAGTTTGGTGTCTTTTCGACGTTCTCTGCTTTCCTTGAGATGCTTGTTTCCGAAATCACCATGGCCCGCTTGAACAACTGCAATGTCTTGTGCCACTTCTCTCACTCTGGTGGTAAGTGCAATTCTACTTATCTGAAAATATGTTTTTCATGAACTATTATAGTTGACGAGATGGCTGACAACACTTGCCACTTCGGTATCAATTCCATGTTTGCCGACAACGGTCTCTCCGATGTCGAGTCCTTCCTTTACTTCCCCGCCGATGCCCTTCAAATGGTCGCTGTCGTTGAGCGCGTCTTCTTCGAGCGCGGTCTCCGCTTCGTATTCTCCACCCGTTCAAAGGTGCCTTATATTCTCAAGCCGGACGGCCAGACCAAGTTCTTCGGCGAAGGTTACAAATTCGTTCCAGGCAAGGATGAAGTCATCCTCGAAGGAAAGGCTGGTTACGTTGTTTCGTTCGGTGACATGCTTCACAGGTCTTTGGATGCTGTCTTGAGATGTAGACAGGAAGGTCTGGATGTTGGTCTCATTAACAAGCCAACCTTGAACATCGTTGATGAACAAGTAAGCGCTGATGCTGTTTATGTTTGGTCCTGCAATGCTGATTTTGTACGTTTAATAGATGATCATGAAGATCGGCCAGAGCCCCTTCGTTCTCGTCGTTGAGTCCCTGAACCAGAAGACCGGGGTGAGTACTTCTAATTGCGCCATCCTCTTCTATTCACTCAAGAATCTCGACTTAGCTTGGATCGAAATACGGAACGTGGCTGCTTGAGCGTCAACTCACGCCCAAGTTCGGATACATGGGTACGACCAAAGAGGGTATGATTTTCTTTTCCAATCCGTTGCTTGGGAACAGCAAGCTGACAACATTCTTTGCTTCGTTCCTATCTTCTATTCTAGGCTCCGGCGGTCTGTGGGAACAGATCCCTCATCAGAACCTTGACCCTCAGGCAATTATCGTCAAGATCAAGTCTCTGGCTCAGGCTGCGGCTGTGTCTCACTAAGCTGCGTATTGCGGACTAATGAACGGTCTCGTGCATATGCCATGGGGTAGTAGAATGGATGCATAAGGGAAGTTCCGCCGGTTGTATTTGTATCGGAATGGTGGTGGTGGTAAGCAATAGAATACTATTGAAAACTGGATGAGAATTACAGAATTCAAATGATGTGTATGCCAGTGTAAAAAAAGACAACAATCTAGAGTTTTCTTTCTTTCTTGTATGATGCGCATCCCCTTAATTTGAGTTCTATGAAGCCTCACAGCACGTGCTGACAAACAATCTTGACGATCTCCAATGTCTAGAAAAACTCATAAGAAACACTAGTGGCCGCCGAGACATGAACAAGAGGGTCAGATGCACGTAATTCTGTCATCTCGTGAATAAGCACCAACGGATAATCTGCTTTGCGACTGTATTGCCTTATACCCTGCAGGAAGGATTTTCTCATTCAACTCTGTGCGGTCGTCGGTGTGTACGCGATAACGAATCCAAGTTCTCTGGTTCCGAAGCTGCGTTCCAACCAGATCGGGCGAATTTTACTCTAGAGAGCTGGGGATAATTAGACATCAACTGTCAATTTCGGACAAATGTTCCTGCAGGTCATTCTTCTGGACTGGGCGTTGTAGGCGCAGAAGGAAGGAACCTCTCAGAGAGATATGAGGGATGATGTCAACCGGGGCCGCGGCTCGGGAACTAACTATATGTTCTCGTGGTATAAAAGTGGCTGAAGAGAACTACACAACATTCATCTGGTTCCATCCGCTCTCTCTCAGTTCTTCGTCCGCATTCGTGACTGAACTGCATCTTGTATCTCTACTATGTCAAAGAATAAATTCGGTGCTACAGCCCTTGGAGGGTTCGCAACGACACCAACGGAAAAGGACCCCTACAGATATCAAGTAGGATTCGGGAACAAGTTCGCCACAGAAGCTATGTGAGTGCTCAATGACATCTCCAACACAGACTTGTTGAACGACGAGCATGGCAGACCTGGTGTCCTTCCCAATGCACAGAACATGCCGCAGAGGAACAAGTATGATCTCTATACCGAGTCGGTAAGAGCTTCCGTATCATTGACGTCGCTCTGTGGCGTTGTCTGACACTGGCTAAGATGACCGGGGCTTCATTCGTCGCTCCTAGAGCAGAGAATCTGAACGTGTGCGTGGATCTCTGCCGTAGGCGAATAACATCTGAGTTAAACCTTCAACAGGTTTCTCTATCGCATTCGGCCATCCGTAGCTCACCAAGGATTCACTAGACTTCCTGATAATCCTGATGTAAGCCCCTCTCCTCCTTAGTAGCCTAATAGCCCGTTTTTGCTGAGTATCCATCTAGCTCGAATCCAACTTCCTACCACTCAACCCCAAAGTCAACACAAGTCCAACGCAGCTTGCTTGGCACCCTTTTGATATCCCTCCCGACGACCAGAAGGTCGACTTCGTGGATGGTCTCAAAACAATCGCAGGAAACGGTGACCCTACGCTGCACGAAGGACTGGCTATTCACGTATATGCCGCAAACACGTCTATGGAGAACAAGGCATTCTGCAATGCAGATGGTGAAATGTTGATTTTGCCTCAGCAGGGCAGAATAGACGTTCAAACAGAGCTCGGGAAGTAAGTTCGGGACCTTCTTCCATGCTAGAGAGCAAAGGCTGAGTGAGGCGGTAGAATGATGGTCCGCCCCGGAGAGCTGCTCGTGATCCAGAGAGGAATGAAGTTCAAGGTACGCGTCAAAGCTGGATCTGTTCTTCGATGAAGAATTCACGTCCGATTTAGGTCAAGTTCCCTGATGGTCCTTCTCGTGGATGTACGTGTGACGTGCGATTTTCGCTGTTCCTTCGTTGACAACTTTCTCTCAGATATCCAGGAGATATTTGGTTCCCACTATACGCTGCCAGAGCTAGGACCACTCGGCGGCCATGGTCTAGCCAATCCTCGTGATTTCGAGACACCGCTCGCAAGTTTCGATGTAGACCAGAGCCCCTGGGAAAGTACGTGTAGTGTACCGTCGCTGCCGCCTACTCGCTGATAGGTCTTTGTCTTTGTAGTTGTTTACAAGTCAGTCCTAGATCTGCACTCTCGTGAGTGGAGATAAGATTCTGACTCTAAAATCCAGAGTCTGCGGCCAGCTGCACTCTTGCGCCCAAGAACACACGCCGTTCGACGTTGTGGCATGGCACGGAAAGTGAGTTTACCCTCCCGGTCGCTATTTTCCCAAGCCTTCTGACGTCGGCGGCCGACAGCTATGTCCCATACAAGTACGCCCTCGAGAAGTTCGTCAACGTGGGAAGTATTTCGAAAGACCACATTGACCCCTCCATCTTCTGCGTGCTCACAGCCAAGTCAAAAGCGGCTGGTGTCCCTCTCGCTGATTTCTTGATTTTCAGCCCGAGGTGGGATGTGGCTTCCAACACCTTCCGGCCTCCGGTGAGTAGCTAGCTGTTTTGATCCAACATTTCTCGGGTGAACAGTGCAACGAATTGCAGTATTATCACCGCAACTCGGCGACGGAATTCATGGGTTTGATATACGGCGACTATGGAGGGCGAAGTGACGCATTCCAACCTGGAGGTGCCAGTTATGAGACTGGCTCCTGTCCCCATGGAGGTAGGCCTGACCTGCGCTTGCAGAAAATCCAAAACTAATGCGGCATCTGATGGGGAATAGTGTCATACGAGGAGTTCAAGAAGGCCACCGAATCCGACCTGCAACCGATGCGTATCCACGAGGGAACGATGGGTGAGCCTAAATGACAATTGACCGACAATATGCACGCTAACAGAATGTACAGCGTTCATGTTCGAGTCCAGTATGATGTTCACCATTACTGACTTCGCTATGAAGCGATCCGGAAAGCTTCATGGTGCGTTGAGCTTTCGTATTCAGCTTGCTTCGTCTCATCTATTGCACAGAGCATGAACCGAAGATGTGGGACAACTTGAAGGGCCAGTTCATGAATCATTTGGATGAGGTGAACAAGGACCTGAAAGCGGCTGGTCTTCCTAGCTTAGGTGGAACGACAAACGGCACAGTGAATGGAGTGAATGGGTCATAAGTCGCAGATGTGGACATTGATTGTATTTTAGTGTATTCTCGTAGCGCTCGATCCTTGCTTTTGGGTAATGAATATGCCTTGTCTGTCAATTGGGATGAGGGAGTAGCCTGAGAAGATATAGTCGAGGACAGTGTTGCTCTGCTGGAAAGCAGTCCCAGGCGAAAAGAAGAAAGGGTACGATCCCGTCTGTTTAGCCGAAGTATCTTAATACTGAACTCTTTAGACAAGGCTTCAATAAGTAAGGCAGACTCACCAATTATTTAAACGGTCCCAAAGTTAGCGAGATAGATGTCGGTCTAGGCATCGTCTCCAAAGGAAAGCAAGGTCTTGCTAGTCTTCTTCGTTTTCTTTCTGGGCGGAGCCTTGCTCTCCCTTGTGTCAAGTTTATCTTCGGCATCTCCTAACACCTTCCGCTTGAAATTAGAAGACTTGCTGGAACCAGACTTGGAAGAGGAGAATGATAAACTAGGTGTAGGAGTTTTAGTCTTAGGCAGATCTTTCTTCGACTTCGAGGACTCGGCCGGTGTCTCGTCGGACACAGACTTATTTTCTGGTTCAGGCAGGGGTGGTAAGCCCTTCTCTGCCAATGCAAGAGTAAATTGGGGTGAAACGAAAATATGGACATGAATGATCACCTTTGCGTCTAATATTCTCAGCTTCTCGCTCAGTAAGATGCTTTCCCTCCTTCAATACAACGACCTGAGGCTTCTCATCGCCATCATCCTCATCAGCACTCCCTGGATCGTCTGCAGGCCTTTCTGGTATAGCAGGGCGCCGGGGAATAGGTGGCCTACCGGAGCCATCGTTAATATATTCGAACTCATCATCATCGTACTCGTCCTCGTCAGGTACACCAGCAACTTTGTTTTGTAACTTCTGAAGAAAAGCGGGTACTTTCTTTTCATAGGCAAGTCTAGACGATACTTGATGACGAGTAAGTTCTTTGTTGCGCGACATGATGGTCGAGAAAGAAGGATTCAAAACATGTTTGGTCATTCAACGAGTGAATCAAACAAACTTGCAATTTTCTACGACGTTGAATGTCCTTTCGGGCGTCATTGGCCACGCTAGCGCAAAGGAAATCATCTAAAGCGTGGCTTAATCGCCAGTATAGAGACCCATACGTGAAGCAGCGTGCAGCTGGGGACTACCACTCGCGTTCCGCTTTCAAACTGCTCGAAATACTGGATAAATACGATGACTTCCTTGACAAACCCGATGTCGAAGTGGTTGTTGATCTCGGTGCCGCACCTGGCGGGTGGAGTCAAGTAGTTGCACAAAGGCTAGGCTGGACACTGGGAGATGAGATGTCTACACCAGAGTTCGGACTCAAGAAGACGACTGCGTCGGGAGCCAGGCCTCGGAAAGTTCACCCCACCACTGATGTATATGACCCCTTGAATATCGATGATTTCGAGGAAGAACTCAGACACGGGAAAAAGGGCAAGGCTTTGGTCGTTGCTGTAGATCTCTTACCGGTCAAACCGATTTATGGAGTGCAGTCTCTCCAAGCCGACTTTCTGAACCCTCGCACTGAGCAGATGATACGAGGCTTGATCGACCCTACCGGAGACAGGCCTGCAAAAGTGGATGTCGTACTATCAGACATAGCTGCGAATATGACCGGGTATCCTGACCACGATGCAGAATCCAACCTCGAGGTCTGCCAGGCAGTGTTCAAATTCGCCCAAAAATATTTGCGAACTGCTGCAGAGACTGGTCGAGGAAGGGGCGGTGTTCTTTTGTACGTTTTTATGCTATTTCTAAAGAAACCACATCTAAGCCTGTAATGTAGATTGAAGCATTTCATGCATCCCGACATAACTGATTTCCGTCGAAAGGTCCTGGAAATGAATTTTCGTGATGTCCTTTACTACAAACCTCATGCGAGTCGAGACGAATCCAAGGAAGGCTACTTTTTGTGCCGTGGCTGGAAGCCCCAGTCAATCTGGGGACTGTATTAAATGCAGAATTTTGTTCGTTCCATCCCCTACTATTCCAACAGCACTCATCACACCCCATAAGCCAGTGCGTGGAAGCACCAGCTGAAACATATGAGCCCAATCCGTGCTCGGAAGTTATGCACTTTGTAACCCGTTTGTTGTAGGGAGGTCGCGGAGGATGCGGAATGTATTCTTTTTTCGAATATTTCGGCCTCATGGCTGTCGCGCATTCTCGGGAACGACCCCACGGATAAGCGCCGAGGGTGGTGGGATTCATACACAGACGTTCACCAACCAAGCTCCACTTTCTCCGGACTGATGCCACAGGACACCATTCACTCTGTTAGTAAAGACTCGCCATTAGCAATCAAATAAGGATAAGAAATGACAAGAAAACTTAGGGTCGCTGGATTTCACTCGTTCCATCTACTACTGTTCTTTCATCTGCCACTGCACGGACAAAGCCAAACACTGAAACCTATGCTTTTCGTGAACTATGTGCTCCACAGTGAAAAATGTGGAGTTCATGGCCTTCTACAAAACCCGTCCTCCGGTTGATGAAAAACGAGCAGGTTTTGTACGCATATCAAATAATGTTGAGCTCGTGGCTATTCACCCCGTGGCTCCCGGATCTTGCGAACATCTAGTTTAAGCGCGGAGGCCAGTGGCTCGTGAAAGGGGCAGCTTGGGGGCCCGGGGCAGTCTCATACTCTCTCACAGCGGTCAGCAGCGGTCTCAAGAGTTCTCAGTTGTACCCCTCAACTCCATTTGGCATATGCTGGACTGATCCCATGTATACTCGATGCCGCCCGCCAAGACCAACCTCGACCTAGTTGTAACTCGTCTCGGGTGCGACATCGCCAATCCTCAACACAGCTCTGATGATTTCCTTAATCCGGATGGCCGAAAGGCGCTATTTAGTATCGCCGTTATGTTTGTATAAAGGCTGGTTCCTTGGGTTGATAGCACTTCAGCTGGTCTCATTTGCTTCACCCCTACAGGCGCTGGTTCGTCTTACGCATTGCTGTTTACCAGGCCAGTCTACGTGTGACATCCGGATACTCAGTTTCTTCTCCACATTCCTTTCAGAATGCGGTCTTTGTTTTTCACTGCTGTTCTGGGTCTGCTAGTGCACCTGCAGGTATATGCACACCCTTTGGGACAGTACCACGACGCTGTCAAACGTGGCTTTTCTACGAAAACTTCATCTGCTTCTGCCAGTACAAAATCTGCGTCTGAGGACCATGGATCTTCATCAAATCAAACCTCTGCAGGAGGCAACTGTTTTCCTGCACTTGGATTTAAGATGCCTTCTAGTCCCCCATCTTCTACTGACGGTTGGTGGTGTGATTATAAAGAGGAGTATGCTTTCATGGGTTTCGGTTACGAAGTCACTGCCTGTACGTTTCTCAAGCTTTCTACCCTCGCTTTGTGTGGCACGATAAGCTTACTCTCCGATTTCATATGAAGGCCAAAGCTCTGCTCAGCTCAAGAAAGAATTCAAGGATATTCGCGAGAAATTCAAGGGCCGCTATGTTCGTCTTTACGGAGCTTGCGACAAGTCCGGATTCTTGTATGCATTTCTCTCATTACTGCAAGCATAGAAGTTCTTCTGACCGGACCCCTCTAACAGTGACGATTTGATCGATGCCGCTTGGGAAGCAGGCATAGGAGTGCAGGCATTGATATGGGTGAGATACATTTCTGTGCAAGTGCGACGGCCTTGGCAAAGCTAATTGTGTGCCAGTGGGGCTATGACAAAAACTCTAACACCATTTGGAAGACTCGCCGCGATGCACTGATTAAAAATCTCCATTCTAACCCAAAGGCGAAGTACGTCGTTCGTGTGGTGCAGTTTGGTTCGGAGCCGCTTTTCGACGGTGTATTGAGCGCAAAGGATCTTGCATCTCAAGTTACCCAAGCACAGCAGAAACTCAAGGACGTTGGGATTCCCGTCACAGTTTCAGATCTTGAGTGAGTATTTATGTAGTTCCGATATATCCAGTCAGCCTCATGTCCTTAATCTTTCTTTTTCTTTCTTTCAGGGCAGGATATGAGGTATGTCTGCATGTACCGCTGATTAGACTTCGAATCTAATAAGAAGTGATTGTCTTCATCCATAGCATGCGGATAATCATGGCCAAGCAGTGCTCGATGTGATAGACTTCATCGACGCTCACACACTGCCCTACTTCAGCAGCGGTACTACGACTGGTGTGTAACAATTCAACAAAGCTATAAATTACTAGCTGAATTGGCGCCTTTCAGCCAAAACGTCTTGGCCACACGTTCAAAACACCCTGAATTTGTACGTGGCTCTTGAATTCTGCTCTTTCACAATGCACCTAGTGACTCGAATGTGTCTTCATGCGCTTAGCTTCATTAAAAATGGCAAAGGAAAAAAGGTCTACATGTCCGAGGTAAGCATTTTTGAGTTGAATCGCTCACACAGCTCGGCTCACCACTGCCTTGCACTAGAATGGATGGCCATCTGAGAAGAACGAGATGTTCACTAGCAAGACTGCAACCGCAGACGTACAAAACGAAAAGGTACCTTGTAATACGTTGACTTTCGCTAGTTTGCTCTCTGAACGCGTCTCAGGACTACTACGATCTTCTTGATTCGAAATGCTCGTACTTCAAGTCAGTTTCTGAAAGTCCTGGTGGTATTGGCTGGTTTGCACACCTCTACTCGGATGATATGGAGCCCGGGTACGGAATTTATGATACCAAAGGGAAAATGAAATTTGCATTTAGTCCCAAGACATCCTGTTGATACGATCCAAGTATGTAGACGACGCTCCCTGTCCCATCAGTGTCCGTTACTCGATGT
Source organism: Neonothopanus nambi (assembly GCA_003987895.1). NCBI lineage: Eukaryota > Fungi > Basidiomycota > Agaricomycetes > Agaricales > Omphalotaceae > Neonothopanus > Neonothopanus nambi. The sequence continues at coordinate 21,797 of RCHF01000147.1, forward strand.
AAATAGCAATAGAATAAGGGGGAAAATTGTTCTTTACGTTGCCAGTTTGTGTCAGTCATCTCGTCGAGGTTGATGACGAGGAAGGACGCTAAGCGCGCGCTTACCTTACAAACGCCTGAAAGACAACTCTCAGTGAGAAATTTCGTACTTGCTCGATGCCTATATGTACGACGTGTACCCGCTGGATACCCTTCCTCTATACAATATATCAGTCTGCATCTAATCTTAGGTTGGAACAGTGCGTCCGTGTCTTCTCAACAGAGAGTAAACTGCACTTGCTCATATGTATTTTCGTTTTAGCCCAGCTGCCGTGCATTTGCAGATCCCTATGTCGAACATGACACCCTGACTCTGCTTATCGATCTCATATTGTTGAAACGAGGTGTCTATCGGCACTTACTGTACAACCGAGGCTCGAGCCCTCGAAGGGCGGGTGAAAGCTCTGCAACAACAGACCGTGATGACAACAAAAAGGACGGCGCAAAGAGGGGTGATTTCGATGAGAAAGAAAGAGTCAGTGGGATCAATATGAGCCCCACGCTATTCTCTATGTACTGAATGCGAGTTTTAGTCGCGTTGGGCCCTTGTGTTTCGATTGGGTGCAACTTTGGTATTTGTGGATGCATGTACGTTGGGATCTCCATGCGTTGCTCGACTATAGCTGACTACTGTTTAGTTATTCGATGGAGCCATCTAAGTAGGCGCCGCCCTGTCTACGATTTCTCATTCTAATTGTGCCTATGGTAGATCCAAACCAACCGCCAGACGTGTCGCCGTGGTCCATAGAGACAATCGCCGCTTTCACGCGAATATTCATTGGATGTCTAGCTGGTGTGTCCTATGTGAACTCTTCACCCTTCATAGTCTCATGACTTTGAGCAGAAACTTTTGCATTTCATTCAGGCATCTTGCTGGCCTGTTTTGTGCTTCTAAGACTTACAGATGCAATGCGTGCATTTCGACACCAGAAGCACAAATCTTTTGTCTCAGATATCCGTCGGGAGTTCAGGTTTGTGGACTTTTTCACTCAGATTTTGCTTTATACTGATATGCTTTTTTGACATTCAATAGGTTTTCTCTGGTCCCTCTATCGCTTTTCTACTCTTCCCTCACCAAACTCTTCCTTTTATTCTTGCTCACCATATGGCGTCCTTCATCGTCTCCTCTACCTATATCCCAGACTTCGACATTCGCTTCATGGAACACAACGTTATGGGACGATATTGATATTCTAGGCGCTTTGGAATTTTTGAATGACGACCAGCTGGACCGAGAATGGATTGTCAGGAATGTATTAGGTGGAATGTCTGCCGGATTCGGGCTACGTGGTCTGTAGTTCATCTCTCACCTCTTTTGGCGCCTATCTTACAGAGATGATAGTTATACTAGATGTTCATCCACTCTTTACGGCTCTGATCATTTTGGTCGGATGGATAATCAAGAATCTCATTGCTCAACTGATAAGTGGATGGGTTGGCGGCGATGTGAGGACTGGAGAGGCGTGGTTGGCGTATAGCATTCCCTAATTTTCCCTCACGAAACTTTTATAGCGAGTGCGTCCAAAATTTAATCTAATTCTGTCTGGCACTCACAGATTCCGACAGCTCGTGTATAACTAGATGAATATTATTACAGCTGTGTTATAGCTACATTTCAAACGATTACAATGTATACAACAAGAATCCCAGATGAAATTTGCAGAAGCCTTCGTCCTCCCTCAAAGGAATGTCATTTGCTCAAGAGATGGTGATTTTCTTCGGCGGAGCTTCTGGTGCTGACTTCGGGAAAGTAACAGTCAGAACACCGTCCTGCAGTGATGCTTTAATCTCTTCCTCCTGTAACAGTATCGGTGAGTAATGCTCTAAGCTACAAGTCGACTTTAACTCTTACCTTTACCCCTTGAGGAAGCCTCAACTGACGAGAGAACTTGCCAAACCTCCTCTCGCGGATAGCATAGCCATTCTCTTCATGCTCCGAAGAGGATTTGCTCTCGCCAGAGATAACGAGGCGACCATCTTGCACATCGATCTGCAAATCCTCCTTCTTAAGGCCCGGCAACTCGAATGATGCGGTCACGGTGTTCTTGGAGGTGTCTTCGTGAAGGTCCATTCTATGGAAAGGAAACATCAGTAACTTGGACGAAATGCTGAAGATGCGAAGGGAACATACCTTGGTCTGATGGACCTTGTCACGGCGTTTGTTTCGCCCTGATTCTGCTGGGCTTGACCGCTAGCAGTGGATCTTCCAGAGAAGAGCTCGTCAAAGAAGCGGTCGAAGTGGTAGAAGGGTTCGTAGTAGTAAACAGACATGGTTACTAATGTAGCGAGTCGAGTCGAGTCGAGGTAATAGTTTGGTTATTCGGTGAGTTTGTGTCTTGTTTGAGTTGCTGAAGAACTTGCACGACGTGGGCCTGACATTTATACATCCCAGGACGTTTTGCTAGAACTTTCTACGGCTTGAATACGTGTTCATGAGACAGGTCCTGTGGAGTGTCAGAAGGTGACCTACTTCGAAGGATGGAACCGCCGAGTCTTGTCTTGACTTTCGGCGAAAGCCCGAGAAGAGTCGGGGTAAATGGTGGAAGGTTCGAGAACAAGTGGCTACATTCAAGCTTACAAGTTTTGGGATGCAGTCAACAAACCTTTCCTAAGCTCAAGTTGAGCTTCCCCTTCCTCTCAATTTTTTTTGCGCGCAGGTAGTATGCCCTTGGAGTCCTTGCACAATGCAAACGTCCTGAAGGTCATCGACGTGTCTGCTCACCGGCGCTTCGCGCGCTTAATCGCCATGTTAGGCGCTCATAGCACGTGATGGAGGCGGGTGACGTCAGACAGCGTCAGACTACATGTAACGTGAAAGACGCGTCCGGCTGTGTCCAGTTTCGAGAACGTTCACTTTTTCATACGTAGGACATGAAGTAAACAGAGCGTTCGAGAAAAGGAAGACGGCGTACTGGGAGATGGATAAAAGGCCTAAATGTCTGCTGTTCTCTGCACTGACATCGACCGCCAACCAACTACCAACCTATCAACAAACAAAACACATACTCTTCATTGCATCGCTAACATGTCTATCTTCTACTACGAACCCTTCTACAACTGGGACCGCATCTTCGATGAGGCATTTGCTTCCAGAGCGTCTCGTTCTGGCAACCAAGACCAGAATCAGCGAGCACTGACAGAGGCTTCCTCTGACATGCCGAGGTTCTTGAAGCCAAAGTAAGTATCTCCCTTTTCCCCTCCCGTGAGTTCACAATATGCTTAACATCTTCCTTTTAGGATGGACTTGCACGAGGATACCGAAAAGAACCTCGTTACAGCGTCCTTCGAGCTTCCAGGCTTGAAGAAAGAGGATGTGCAAATCGATTTGCACAATGGCCGGTTGACAGTCGCGGCTGAGAGCAAGATCTCTGAAGAGCACGAGAAAGATGGGTACGCTGTGCGTGAGAGGAGGTTTGGGAAGTTTTCTAGGACTTTGCAGCTTCCTCAGGGTGTGAATGTAAGCATTTTTGATCTTTTGGAACTTTTGAAATTTTGACTGACTGTTCGTGTTACAGGAGGAACAAGTAAAAGCCTCGATGGACAATGGGGTTCTCACTGTTACTTTCCCTAAAGCTAGCGCTGAGGCCGCCCCGAAGAAGATAACTGTTTCGTAAAGTGCACTTGGGATGCGAGCTAGTTTACGCACTTGAAAATTTACTTTTGTATGCATAGGATCGTTGTATTTGTAGCATATTCATTCTCCTTCCCAATGAAAAGAAACCATTGACCTGTCAAACAATGCTCGTCGGTTTGACCTGTAGATTCATATATAAAATTCCACTGGGAACGAGAAAATCTGTTTACAGTCCGAATTCTATAAGCTACAGCTGGAAGAACATCGTGCATATGCATGTATCCCTAACAATGAATTACAGCATCTCAATCGCGCGCTTTAACTCAATCTCCGGATCTCCCCACCCCCACGAATACCCTTTCACGACAGCATCCGCGAAACATGCCATCTGCTCCGCCGTCAAGCTATCCTTCACACCTTCATACTCGGGAACCAGGAATTCCAGGAATTCATAGTGACTAATCATCTCACGAGCTGCTTTCATCATATAGTTTCCGTGCGGCTGTCGAACGGTATTATAAACGTCGAGAATTCGAGGGATATCTCCAGCAGGGCAGCTAGATCGAGAGAGCAAGGTACCAAGAACGTATGCGTCCTATTTGCATATAAGTAAAGTAAAGGTGGGTCAGAAACATTTGGTGTGACAACTCGGAGGTATCTGGAGGAAGTGGCTTACCTCTATGGCGACTCCAGCTCCAGCACCGAGATGAGGACTCATTGCGTGAGCCTACGTATGAGTTAGTAAGTATTTGTAGATCAAACTCGAATTCGAGACTAGAGTCACTTACGGCATCCCCGACGAGCACCATCCGTCTCGTAACATACTTCCCAAGCGGAACAAGTTCTTGAATAGCCCATGCGATAGGATTTTCCAGAGCCTTCCGCGAAATGTCATTTAATGAAATCGTTGTACAGATAGCGAGATCACACTTACAGAAAGGAGCTGCTTCACATCTTCCTCCCAGTCAGAGTATTGTTCGAGTATTTCGTCAATGGTGGCGTCTCTTCGTTGTGGGCCCTTCAACGGTTTCCCTGCATCAGCAGGAGTAGTGTAGAGTGCTCCTACGTTGATTATGGTGCCTTTGCTGATGGGATATGCTACGACATGCTAAAACGAAAGTGAATGTTAAGATAAATAGGTGACAGTGAGTAAGAGAAACAGACCTTGGATTTTCCGCAATACTAATGAAAAGGACTTGATTTAGTGTTGTTTTGTACGTAGTATTCGACTACGCACCGAAATAGACCCTTTAAGCGCTTGGCTCCTAGGACACAGAGCCTCTAATTTCTCTCTCGGAATCAATCCCCTGTAGCATACAGTGCCCGTATACAAGATCCCATTATCATCAACAAGCGGGGAGCTTCGCGCCAGGTGACTCTTTCTAACCGCGGATTTGACTCCATCTGCTCCGATCACTACGTCGTGAGTGCTAACGGTCCCGTTCTGGAAGTACAGTTTGACAATTTCTTCATCTTCTTCGTAATGATCGAGACGGTGTTTCAAATGCACTTGACAGAATGACGGTAGGTGGTTCAAGAGTACGTGCTGCATGTCCTGACGATGAACAGCCCGAGATAGACCATTACCTGGGAACAAATATGAACTTGTTGAAGATAGTGAAAAGAACCCTACACCGAAAATGCGTACCATTCTCGTAGAAGTCATAAATGTTAAACCCTTCCTTCTGGTCTGATTTGCGAAAAGTCCATACCAACTCTAAAGTTTCCGCCCTTTAGCACATTTACAATCAAACACAAGGCTCTACAAACCTTTCTCATTCTTCGGCTTCTCCCATAGGCCCATCTTCATGTCTTCCTCTAGGCCCATAGACTGGAAAATCTTCCATGTTCTCGGCCAAATTGTGATTCCAGCACCGATTTCGGTGAGCCGTGCCGCAGACTCGTACAGATCAATTTCAACATCCGTGTGATCCTTCAAAGCAATGGCGCAGGTTAGTCCACCAATCCCGCCACCACTAGATCGCAGGGTCAGAGTAAAAATTTGGTACAATCAACATGAAAGACGGTACTTACACTATAGCAATACGAAGTTTCTTGTCCGAAAATGAGCCCATGTGTGCGAGTGACAGTAAACGAAACAGAGTACAAGTCCGAGGGAGTGCGATGCCTTTAGGTTGTCCTGGAATCCCCCTTATAAGCATGGGGTACAGGTAGGACCGAATTAATGGCAATGCCAAAGATTGACACAGAAGGTAGCATCCACAAGACGTCAAAGCGTTTAACCGTACAGAAGGTTGAGTAACGTTCTTCAGTCCCCTTCATCTGGTGTGACTAATCGAGCGAGTATTCTACCGTTAGGGCTGCCTATCGCCGACAGGGGCTGCTAACCCACTTGCTTAATCCCCTGCGCAGGCTACCATCTGGGATTTAGTGTGGAAGCTATGGGGGAAGAAGCTCTCCATACCTTGCTCTCACCCTTCCCTGGGCATAATCATGGATACAGGACTAGCGAAGATGGTGGATCCCGACTCTGGAGAGCTTCAGTCAGACCTCAACCGCCTACTGTATGAAGAAAATTCACCTCCGAACTTGCCTACCTGATCTGGGTGCTCCGATGCGAGCGCGTATTCCAAAAAGACAATCAACTCTTCTCTCTAGCGGAAGTTGAAAACCACTTGACTAAAATACTTGGGTTAACACATCTTCAGTTTGAGAAAAAAGCTCTTCCAAAGGGCCTCGTAGCACGGGCTTCCTCCAAAACGAGAATCAGCTGCCCTGCGACTGGGTCAACAATACCGGGGTTTTAGTGGCCGCGGTATTGAGTCAGATAGGTGGCAACGGACAGGAGTTAGCGAACAACTAGTTATCGTCTCTGAGGTCCTGAGGTCACTATAGATGGTAGCCCGTTCGGTCGATTGAGTCATCCAAACTGGTGATAGGGAAAAAGCAGAGGAAAGTGCGAGTCGCGACGCCCGGAAGGAAAATGAAGAACTCGGCAAACCGGGCCGAGATGCCGGCATGATCGGATTTGCACGCTGTAACACCCAACCACCACCTTCCGACTTGAAGTTGGGAGAACTTACGACAGACTCAGTGCTCTACGTGCCGAGATGATCAACACCCTCTGAGAACGAGAAAATCTATTTACAATTCGCATGTATCTCTACAATGAATTACAGCATCTCAATCGCGCGTCTCAACTCAATCTCTGGATCTCCCCACCCCCACGAATAGCCTTTCACCATAGCGTCCGCGAAACATGCCATTTGCTCCGCCGTCAAGCTATCCTTCACGCCTTCATATTCAGGAACCAAGTAGTCCAAGAACTCGTAGTGATTGATCATCTCATGAGCCGCCTTCATCATATAGTTTCCGTGCGGCTGTCGAACGGTATTATAAATGTCGAGAGTTCGAGGGATATCTCTAGCAGAGCAGCTAGATCGAGAGAGCAAAGTACCAAGAACGTATGCGTCCTATTTGCGTGTAAGTAAAGTAAAAGTGGATCAGAAAAACTTTGGTGTGACAACTCGGAGGTATCTAGAGGAAGTGACTTACCTCTATGGCGACTCCAGCTCCAGCACCGAGATGAGGACTCATTGCGTGAGCCTACGTACGAGTTAGTAAGTATTGGCAGATCAAACTCGAATTCGAGACTAGCGTCACTTACAGCATCCCCAACGAGCACCATCCGTTTCGTAACATACGTCTCAAGTGGAATGAGTTCTTGAATAGCCCATGAGATAGGATTTTCCATAGCCTGTTCATAAGATGTCATTTAATGAAATTGTTGTATAAATAACGAGAGAGAGCACACTCACAGAAAGGAGCTGCTTCACATCTTCCTCCCAGCCAGAGTATTGTTCGAGTATTTCGTCAATGGTGGTGTCTCTTCGTTGTGGGCCCTTCAATGGTTTCCCCGCATCAGCAGGGGTGGAGTAGAATCCTGCCACGTTAATTACGGTCCCTTTGCTGATGGGATATGCTACGATATGCTGAAATGAGAGTGGATCATAAGAAGATAAGTGGGTGATCATGAGGAAGAGAAACAGACCTTGAGTTTTCCACAATACTCATGAAAAGAGGACAATTCAGGTTCAGTGTCATCCCCTAAGTAATCGACTACATACCGAGATATGCGTCTTAAGTGCTTGACTCTCAGGACACAGAGCCTCCAATTTCTCTCTCGGAATCAATCCCCTGTAGCACATAGTACCCGTATAAAAGATCCCATTATCATCAACAAGCGGGGAGCTTCGCGCCAGGTGACTCTTTCTAACCGCGGATTTGACTCCATCTGCTCCAATCACTACATCGTGGGTGCTAACGATCCCATTCTGGAAGTACAGTTTGACGATTTCTTCATCTTCTTCGTAATGGTCAAGACGGTGTTTCAAATGCACTTTGCAGAACGATGGTAGGTGGTTCAGGAGTACGTGCTGCATGTCCTGACGGTGAACGGATAGGCCATTACCTGGGAGCACATATGAATTTGTTGAAGATAGTAAAAAGAACCCTACACCGAAAATGCGTACCATTCTCATAGAGTTCATAGATGTTAAACCCTTCCTTCTGGTCTGATTTGCGAAAAGTCCACACCAACTCTAAGTACAACCGGGCAAGATTCCCTCCCTTTAGTACGTTCACAATCCGCAAGAATCTACGAACCTTTCTCATTCTTCGGCTTCTCCCATAGGATCTTTGTGATATCTTCCTCTAAGCCCATAGACTGGAAAATCTTCCATGTTCTCGGCCAAACTGTGATTCCAGCACCGATTTCGGTGAGCTCTGCGGCAGACTCGTACAGATCGATTTCAACGTCCGTGCGATTCTTCAAAGCAATGGCGCAGGTTAGTCCGCTAATCCCGCCACCACTAGATCGCAGCGTCAGAATAAGAATTTAGAACGGTCAACATGGAGGACGTTACTTACACTATAGCAATACGAAGTTTTTTATCCGACGAGTCCATGTGCGAGTGATATTCTTGAAGTAAGTAAATAAAACAGAGTACAAATCCGAGGGGATGCGATGCTTTTAGGTTGCCCTGGAACCCCTCTTATAAGCTTCACGCTGCCCATTTAGCTTCTTGACTTCTCATGGGGTACAGGTAGGACCAAATTAATTGGGATTGCCAGGAGGTGGCTCGAGGGGCACCAGGCTCGAGCCGTTTACCCGCCGCTCTGCAATTGACGCAGGGGGTAGCATCCACAAGACGTCAAGCCGTTTAACCGTACAGAAGGCTAAGCAGCGTTCTTCAGTCCCCTTGACTAATCCTGTGAGCATTCTACCGCCGGGGCTGCCTATCGCCGACAGGGACTGCTAACCCACTTGCTTACCTCCTCCAACTCAGAGCCCACATTGATAATGGTAAAGTTACGGGAACTCGAGCTTTGAAGTGGATGAGGTGCTGACTGCTGAGCAAGCAATATCAGTAGACAATCCGTAATAGATCAGGATGTTCACCGTTTCAATCGCTTATTCATGTCATACGGTCTCATTTACTGCATCTTCAAGTTCAATCCATGTATCTCTACGTAGGCCGCGAACGGTGATAACTTCTGAATCGTGCGGCGCCTTCCAACTTGGTAGAACACCAGAGAGACTTCAGAAGAGATTCAAAGAGTTCACTAGATAATATCCCATTCGGTCAATTGAGTTATGGAAGGGAAAAAAGCAGAGGAAAGTGCGACGCGGGAAGGAAAATGAAGAACTCGGCAATCCGACATGATCGGATTTGCACTGCTCAAGCACTCAACGTTGTAACCCAACCACCACCTTCCGACTTGAAGTCGGGAGAACTTACGAGAGACTCGTAGTATCGGTGAGCGAGCCTTGTGATGATGTATCCACCGATAATCCGATTCCTTCATTCCAAGTTCAATACTTAAATTTGATACTATAGGTCCGATATACATTAGTTTCCAAAGGTACGAGCTTTGGTTTGAATTCTAGGCCTTGCTTTGTGATCAGTGAATCTTTGTGGTTAGCTGGCTTCGATGCCAACGAACTCACCTTAGGCGTATCCGATGCTCAAACCTTCTACATCATCGCAATGAATCCCAATACCGCCAACTCGACTCTGTCTTTGACTTTCACAGAAGGCGTTTGCACAAGTGGGATCATTTTGAACGACGTATATATTTGCACGTGGGGCTTCGTGCGCGCGCGTCTATACTTGCCGCCAGCCTTGAACCGAACCGAACTTCGATCCACTTCGATTCAAGCTCATGTAAACCTTAACTGACGTGAGGCGCCCACAGTGGTTTTACGACCAATACACTGGGTGTCCAAATCGATCTGGAAGAGGAAAAAAAAATAAAAAATAAATAAATAAAGGGGTTTCAGAGAAGCTCAAAAAGGCAAGTATCGCTCACATACTATTGTTGTTGCTGCGGGCTTCATAGCATTAACTACAGTTGAACTACAGGCTTACTTAGTCTACCTACTACTGCGACTACTCAATCATTGTTTACTATACTTGATACGAACACCCCCATTCACTTTACATCTTTGTCTGTGATCACAACCCGATGGACAAACTTCCTGAAGGTTGTGACAAAGAATGCACGGAACTGTAGAAGGTAACGAACAGAGCGTAACATTACTGTTTCCCCTGCAATCTGATCTCTTACACCTTCGACATACACGTACTTTGGCATGCTTCCTTTGCTCCATCGGAACTTCACGTCGCTGACGACGTTTTGGCCCTGATGCACATTTGGCACCTTCAAGTGACTCGGACTCTTCCAGCGCTGGGGTCAGTTCTACTGCAGGGGGTGCAGCTGGGGGCACAAAGCTTTGTGAATGACTAGGCAGTAGACATGGAGGTGAAGGACTAGGTAGTTGAAGTGGCTGAGGTGACTGACTCGGACTCAGTCTCGGTGAAGTTGGTGGTGGAGACTCGGAATGTTGAACACCTAGTGAAAATATGTCTGACTCATGCTGAGTCTCTAATGGATGTGGGTCCGGAGTATGCAGCAGCTGAACTTCTGAGGTATCGGCAGGATTGAAATTGGCATGAAAAGGAATTGATGGTGAAAGTGAATCGGATGAGGGAGGAAGTTCGGTGTCCAGAGCACCAGACTGAGGCTGTGTGGCCTCGGCTGGGCCAGTAAGATATGTTGGAAAGGGAAGAGAGGCTGCTGAGAAGACCGCTTTACTCTGCTGAACATTCTGAAGCTGTGTCGGAATAATAGCCTCTGAAGCTCGGATATTGTTCACCTGCTGTGCAATTTTTGCATATCCAGCAAGAATCTCGCCTGTAACATAGAACCGGCTTTGTCCATCAGCTGTCGAGTTCCATTCTGCAGCAAAAGCAGCGTAGTCGATTTTTGTTTTTCCATCTCCCACTGATGCAAGAGTAAGCTCACGGTTTTTCACCATGAAATACTTTCGGGCTTCTGGAGTTGTAAGCGGGAGGATTGGTAATGCAAGATTTTGACGTTGTCGAAGCCACTCATTATTAGCGTTGAGTTTCATCGTTTGTGTAATTTCACTGTTGTAAGCATGCATTCTAAGGCGTATCCGCAAAGATTCTGTAGATATACACATGTATAAATCAGCAGTTTCAATTTGGATGTAAAATAGAAACATACCTGGAAACTCGCATATACCAAATGATTCGGTAGTCTGCTCATACAAATCACCATTGGGCCAATCGGCATAGGACATTGCCCCAGGAAGAATATCAGAAAGGTAATTCAAAAGGAATGAAGTCCGATTTATCATCTGGAGATCGTGATGATAATTCCAATCAACGCCCAAAAGATGCTGAGCAAATGCTTGAAGATTGTAGTATGTGCGATGGTCATTCAAGGTGTTGACTGTAAAACGTGGACCAGCTGCAAAAACTCAGTATGACTTCACAGGAATAGATAGAATCACATACCATGAAGAGCACCAAATTTTCGGTATATATCACTATGAGGACCACCCTCAACCTTGTTTGTACCACGGAGACATTTATATAGCTGGAGACCATACTGATCGACACCTGCTTTCTCATATAGCATAACACCTTCGATGTCTGATAGATAGCCTTCTCTCGCAAGCTGTAGCACCGAAGCGGCTTTGCTCCATGCATTCTTGTTGAACAGAGGTACCCCAGACCCTGCGTCCAAGCTGTTTCCGAAAACACTAAATACATACTCAAGGCTGCAAACAAGAACACTTGGTGGTGGAACATAACGGGGAGTGCGTGCAGCAATCCATCGTGGGTGTCGAGCAAGCATTTCTTCAAATGTCAAGCTAAACACCCGGCGACAGACGGCATCAACTTTCTTTTTAATATCTGGATCCCAACGCATAAGATGATCTCGAAGTGCTCGAAGAAATGCGGGTCGCATGCCATGGTGAAGTGGAGTGACAATCATATGGAATGCGTGAAAAAGATCCTTCTTGAGACGCTGATATTCATTGCCGATATCGGGTGGTGACTTCACTTTCTCCTTCAATCTTGAAAGAAAGTCGTCAAAATCAGATGTTCCTTTAGAGGTAATCGTATTTAGTGATCGTTTCTTCCCTTGAATGTAGCAAGTATGAGCAATAGGAAATTGGGTATAGAAGTTCAACACACAAACCTTTCTGAGAATTGATTGACGATGAAATTTCCAGTAGCTGTAGCTGGTCTGACTCATTTACATTGTCTTCTTCAAGTTCGAGGCTCTCGGCATCATATTGTGGCTCAGAGTCTGATTCGAAGCTCTCATGCTGAATACCAGAATGCTCTTGAAATGTCACATCCTCGCTCGCTGACTGATCTGATGAGTGTGGTCCATGCAACAACCGCCGATCAAAGACTAGATGGGAAAGTGGGGCAACGAGCAGGAAGTTGTCTGGTGTAAGTGATGCCGCCTGAAGTTGACCTAATGTTAAGCAAGCAGAAGTCGGCTTCTGAGAACCTCGTGTATTCAGTGAATCTAATGGTGAAGGTTGAACTCTATGGAGGGAAGCAATGGCAGAACTACATAGTATTTCATCGATCTCAATTACGAGGCGGCTTCGAGTTGGTACTTGAACTTGAACTCCATTTAGAGATTTTGGTTGCAGAGCTGAAATCTGTCCCCATGCAATGACAACACCACCCTGCTGTGCGAGAAGCCCCACTCGAGTCCTTGCTGGTGTTGATATCTCTACACCAACAATTGGCTCAACGAGAGACAGCTGGTCAAAGATTTGACGTGATGCAACAACGTCTGCAGTTGCATACTTCAACAGATCGGATGGTATTGATCGACTCTCCCACTCATCTACCTGACGCACAGAGTCATCCTTCAACAGGTAGCACCCTAGAATTTTCTTCACTAATCCAGCAAGTGAACCGTCTTCTCCACGGTGAAGTATACCACGCTGCATTGCATAGTCCTTCAGATCAATCACCGTAAAATCATGGATTTGGGATAACTGAGATGGAAATTGTTTCGATAAGCGTGTAAAATCTCCCTTAATGCCACTACCAATCTTGAAGACTCGGTTCGAGGTTAAAAGTTGTAGAAGAACTCTTGGTATTGCGGAGAATTGGTATATCTGCATCACTTGGTCAACAATCTTATTCTTGTCACGAAGTGCGGGAAGTATGGGTACTCACCGGAATGATATATACTGAAGCAGGTTCGACGTGTGGTGCTAATTGGAGAATAGAAACCCCGACTTGGCGACTGATATTCCATTCGGCATCAAGACTGAGACAGAGCGATGTTGATTTGTCGTGTTCAAAGCCGTCATCCACCAACGCTGCTAAGGGTGATAGTACTGAGTCAACAATATCTGGCGTTGAGAGTACAACAGCCTCGATATCTGTCTCGAATGCTTTGAGCCCATATGCAGCAGCAATCGGTGTATTCCGTGCAAGCTTTGGATATACTGAATAGATGAGTCGTTTATCCTAAATGAGAGTTCGGTGATGAGAATTATATATACATTATAGTAAAATCTTACCTTAATTGGATCATCCGTGAAGACAACTGGTGGATCATCATAACCGTAGGAGTGAGAGGAATTGGATACACCCATTAGCGGACCGAGACGTTCTTCATGAGACTTGGTGATACAAAGTGCTTGAGCACGAATATACCGAGAAGTCATGCAGGTCCAAAGTGATCCGTGAACAACAATGCCATCCTCCTGAATCATGTGCTTAACGATCTGAGAAAAATAATCATTATCACCATTGTACAGTCCTTGACAATAGAAGAATACCTTGTGTGAATCATCTATACTCAATTGGTCTGGTTCCAAGAGCGCTGTATGCTGATTCGCAGCACGTTCGTCGTGCTCAACTGCCTTGCTGAACATGTTCGTTAGGTACCGTTCACTCGGGATAGAGCCGCTATATCCATCACGATCACTAAAGTTTCCAAACGGTGGTAGCTGTGCGTGGCTGAAGTACTGCGTCAAGTCCTTTGCAGCATCATCAGCATCAAGACCGCTCTGTACATGCTCAAAGACAGTCTCGAGATATTGTAGTTGAAGGGTGTTGAAACGACGGGTATGAAGCTCGAACAAGAGAGAACGAACCCCGTTTGGTCCCATCTTGTGTTGATTGCCAACACGCAAGATATTGACAACATTGTGAGTGAGGCCACTCTTGCGTGAGAGTATAGCAGGAAATGCGAGCCGAACCGCAGCTGGAAGGGATGCAATGAGCTCATGGTTCCACCCATGAAAATATTTTTGGCATCCTTTCCGGCAGTAGTATGCCCAAGTGACAATATAGAAGACACTATCAACATCAACTACCCGGCGAGGTGGGAGTGCACCGTTCTTTTCTAGTGGTTGATTGCACTGCGGGCACAAGAGCTTTGGTACAAGGTGATGGACCAACCATAGAAAAACACGGGGGCGCCACAAGAGTGTCGGGTTGAATTTCCGTCGCGATAGCAGGTAGAGAGGCTCCGGAGGATGTATCCAAAGCGATGAGGGTGTATGAGGCTTGTTTTGGGTGAATATCGGATGTGCAGCAAAGGATCTTCCTATTTTGTAATGCGTGATGGGTTGTATAGTATCTCGGAAATACTTGTACAACCATTTCGGCATGTGTTTTGGTCGAGTAAACCACGCTACCATGACGCATATACAATTGAGTACTCGACTGACAATTAGAACGTGAATATATATCATACCTTGCCTCTCGTCAGCATCTATCCCAACATCGTCATCGTCATCGTTGTTGTTACTGGCCTGAGCATGTTGATTAGGCATCGGTGTCTCAGCTTCATCCTGTGACTGCATATCATCGGATTCATATTCCTGGTCATCAAAAGTGAAACCTGGCACTCCATTGAAGAAAGGTACTAGGTTCACTGATTAGTAAATTACACGTAACACCAATTCTGAACATACATCACTCAGGCTGACTCGCAGCCTTCTTGAGTGTAGCAAGCCGTTGACGGCGGTGTTTGGCTTCCTCCTCGAGACGATTTTCACCTGAGTATAATAAAAAAAAATTTAGTTGTTAACCACTGGTAGCTCCAAATGCATTTGAAAGACATACGACTGTGGCGTTCTTCTTCTGCCTTAGCGAGAGTAATCCTTTCCAACTCGTTCAGTTCCTCTAGAAAGTCGTCATTGAGAACGTCAAAGTAGCTGTCATACTCATCATCGGCATCGTTTCCATGTTCAGGAATAGTATTTGAGCCTGGAAAGTGAAAGATAAGAGAGAGCGCTTCAAGAAGGGTAAGTAGTATGCATACTCACTATTTTCGTTACGAGCTCTCTTCCTCGGCTGGCCTCTTGGTCCTGCATTCGGTTTCCTGGGACCATCTTTCCGTCCAGGGGGCCGTCCTCGTTTCCTCGTAGATTCTGAAGCGGCCTGATTGCTACTCAAGGTCGAGCTACTCATAACTCACTCCCAATACACTCAGGTCCTCAAACTCAGCAAAAAAAGACTTCAAAGAACTTAATTGTCGACAAATCGGAGATAGACGAGTTCAAAAATGAGAATGTAAATGATATTGATAGTATGCGACGCGACGCAATGAGAGAGAAGTGAATGAAGAAGGCGACGCGGAGAGAAAAAACACGTAGTGTACTCACGTGCATACTTGCCAGATTTGGATCGCTGACAGATAACTTGGGCGCTCTGCCAGATAACTCAGCGCTCTGCCAGATAACTGGGCGCTCTGCCAGATAACTCAGCGCTCTGCCAGATAACTGGGCGCTCTGCCAGATAAATACCCAGCACATCCATCGATTAATCCCCACAGTGGCCCATAAAAACCTACAGCCTCATCTAGAACCGTCACCATCTCCTTCACAACGATCATGACATTCACAGGTTCAAGCTCTCCTCCCCCGCCCCCGTCCTACCACTCGATCCAGAATGAGCATGTGGCGGCAACAAGGTGTGATTTTCCTTGAATATTTCTGCTTTATCTCTTTATTGATGAGGAGAATCCCCAGGAGGCCAGACTCGGAATCAGACGAGCAGACGCCTCTCAACGGAGCTCCAAAGCAGAGAAGGTTCTCATCGTCGCCCAAGGTCATCTTTGCCCTAAACGCTTTGATCTTTGCACTCGTTCTTGGAGTGTCGCTAGGGCTGAGTGGGATCATCCTCGTGAGCCAGAGGGCGTCATGGAAACTCGAGCAGCGCAAGATCGAAAAAGAATTTCGTCATCAGAAAGAGCTTTGGCTCCAAGAACAGACGGAGAAGGAACATGATTTAGAGCGAAAGAAGGTTATGTGGCGTAACGAGGAGGCTGAACGAGAACGTACTCGCCGTCAGTGGGCTATAGAGGAAATCAAGATGGATAGAAAACATGAAGAATGGGCTGATGAAGATAAAGCCAGAGAAGAAGACGAGCAACGTCGGATTGGTGCTGGATTACGATGGACGGAAGTTCAGCCGTTAGAGAGGTGCCTCAGATTTGGAGCGCGCGAATATTCAGCTCAGCTGCTGAATGTACCGGATCATTTGCATATAGAAGAAAAGACTCAGTGGTGCTATAGAACGGAATTGGAGATTCATGGGAGAATGATCGAGACACCAAACCGTTGTGAGGTCGTTCAGAATGGGAATCAACAAAGCATATATGCGCGGTGGACGGTGTCGGTTGGAGAGCCAACTTGCGAGACTTGGTGGGAAGGCTTTAGTGACGAGGTACGTTGCGAATTGGCGTACTTGATAGCAGGCTCTTGAACTACTACAATCGTACAGGGATGTGTCACTGCAGGATCAAGGAAACGGGTAAATGTTACTCAATTTACAGATGTACTCATTCATGCTCATCTTCTGTATGCAGCGTATCCGGGCCAAACTCGGAAATCATTTACCACCTTGGGACAACTGGAAAGAGATGTGTGCAACCACTCCAGTGGATATGTTGGGCCGCCACTTTGATCAACCTGACGCGTGCAATGAATGGGTATGTCTTATTATTTCGGCCGATGGACTGCACTGATTTGCGTGTTATTCAACAGGGCTGGCAAGGTATCATGGGCTTTTGGTTTATTCACGACGAAAGTTGTTGAGCGTCAATGAGCCATGGTGCTAGCGACCTGGAAGATGACAATTTTACTACTGAAGAAAAACAATTGTATGAGAATATATCTTGTTCTTTGCACGTCGGTTTGTATGTATAATACCAGCCGGAGTTTTCGTTGATTCCGATTATAAGAACCGTAGCAAGTCGCAAAACAATATGAAAGCACAAGTCGTCAACCGAGAGTAAATCTAGCGTAACCTGATGAGAATACAGACAGACACCAATGAAAAAGAACACACACCTCACTTCAAATCATCATCTGCGGCTCGATACCATTTAGGATCCCTGGTAGTATTCAATGCCTCTTTAAGTTTCTCAATTATCTCGGGAGGTGGTATTTCTCTAGCTTTCAAACTAGAATTATTAGCGAGATCGACTGAACGGCTGATGTTGCCTCCTGATTTCGGAATAAACACCCCACCCCAACGAGATTTTTTCCAAAACTTTCGAGCGGTATCTTCCAGCAAGAACATCGTGGAGAACATACGAGGATTGTCGGGAATATTGGCGAATGGATCAAGACTTCGAACTTTAACGCGCGGGGGGCGAGGCGCGCCTCTACTTTCAGAAGAAGCGCCTCTGTTAAGTTCGGAAGACGCGCCTCTCTTCTCAGAAGACGCGTCTCTACTTTCAGAAGACTCCTTCTCCGAAGACTCGTCCGAAGACTCCTCCTCTGAAGACTCCTCCTCTGAAGACTCGTCTGCGAAATCATCGGAAGACTCGGAAGACTCGACGTCGGGAGGTTCTTCAAACTTCTTCCTCAATTCCTCTCGAGACTCGCCTCGAGTGTAGGCAGGATGAAATTTTATCTCGTCATCGGGAAAGATAAAGGAGAAGACCAGCAGACATGGGTCACTGCGTCCTTTGCGCCGTATGGGGGGTAGTTCAGTTGACATAGAGTGGAGGCAGGTGAAGCTAGTAGGTGAAGGCGGAATAAAGCCACTCGGCAATCCGAAACAAGCCGCATGATCGGTTCCAACTTCTCGCCTCTTCGCTGCTCGGCGCCCAACCACCTCTATGACGGGATCCAAACGAGCACACGCTTCTGGCAACAGAGATTTAAAATCAACTATACGCTCAGTGCTGTTCAAGATGATTGCTATATTTTTTGTTACACTTCTTTTTGGGTATCTCCAGCTCGCCCGGGTTACTAGGAAAGTTTTCTCTTGATCGCCAGAAAGCTCAATGACACCAAGGTTGGGCTGAAGAGAATAAGCGAGATAAGAGGATGAGAAGCCCCGGATTGGCCCTGGGTTACGATGGACGGAGGTTGGTCCCTCTGGAGTTTTTCGGGGAAAGCTGAAGCCGCCTCTTCACAGCCAAATTAAGAAGAGTGTTATCAAATTTCATGAGTTCGTGAGTAACTTCGCTTCAGAATACAGAATAATATACAGGATGTGAACTATAGCAAGTCGCAAAACAATATGGAAGCTTAAGCCGTCAAACGAGAACAAATCTAAAGTAACCCAATAAGAATACAGACAGATATCAATGAAAAAGGACATATACCTCACTCCAAATCATCATCCATGGCTCGATACCATTTAGGATCTCTGGTAGTTTTCAACGCCTCTTTAAGTTTCTCAATGATCTCGGGAGGTGGTATTTCTCTAGCTTCCAAACTAGAATTATTAGCGAGATTGACTGAACGGCTGGCGTAGGCTCTTGATTTAGGAATAAACACCGCGCCCCAACGAGATTTTTTCCAAAACTTTCGAGCGGTATTTTCCAGCAAGAACATCGTGGAGAACATACGAGGGTTGTTGGGAATATTGGCCAATGGATCAAGACTTCGAACTTTAACGCGCGGGGGGCGAGGCGCGCCTCTGCTAAGTTCAGAAGACGCGCCTCTATCTTCAGAAGACTCCTCCTCCGAAGACTCCTCCTCTGAAGACTCGGAAGACTCGACGTCGGGTGGTTCTTCAAATTTCTTCCTCAATTCCTCTCTTGACTCGCCTCGAGTGTAGGCAGGATGGAATTTTATCTCATCATCGGGAAAGATAAAGGCGAAGACCAGCAGATATGGGTCACGTCCTTTGCGCCGTATGGGAGGTAGTTTAGTTGACATAGAGTGAAGGCAGGTGAAGCTAGGTGAAGACGGAATAAAGCCACTCGGCAATCCTCAATTCAATGCCAAGCATGATCGGCTCCAACTTGTCGCCTCGCTCGCCCTGCCACTCAGCATCCAACCACCACCTCTCGACTTTAGAGACCGAGCAAGATGGACTTAAAACATCAATGACCGGACTCACTCGCACTACTCGTCAACGTACAGTTTTATCGTTCCGGTACTTGCTTTTTCGTATGGTGTTCACTCGACAAGATCGATATTAATGATTACTTTTATTAACAGAAATACAAGACGTTGTAAAGATATACTTGACTATCAAACGAATACAGTAGCTTTCCCAAAGCTGTCGAAAACAAAGCTCATCCTAATTCAACGAGAAGTGAAAACCAACGGGTTCCAATGAATTTACGCAATCGTAATCTTTTTCGGCGCAGCTTCTGGTGCCGACTTTGGGAAAGTGACGGTCAAAACACCATCCTCCAACGACGCTTTAATTTCTTCCTCCTGTAACGATATTGGTGAGTAATGCTCTAAACTACAAGGTGATTTCAACCGTTCTTACCTTGACTCCTTGAGGAAGCCTCAACTGACGAGAGAACTTGCCAAACCTCCTCTCGCGGACAGCGTAGCCATTCTCTTCATGCTCCGAGGACGATTTGGTCTCGCCAGAAATAGTCAAACGACCGTCCTGCACGTCAATTTGCACGTCCTCCTTCTTGAGGCCCGGCAGCTCGAACGTTGCGGTTACGGCGTTCTTGGATGCGTCTTCGTGAAGGTCCATTCTGTGCGACGGGAATATCAGTAACTTGTGGGATGAAATGTTGAAGATGCGAAGGGAACATACCTTGGCTTAATGGACCTTGTCACGGCGTTTGTTTCGCCTTGGTTCTGCTGGACTTGACCTCTAGCTGTGGGTCTTCCAGAGAAGAGCTCATCGAAGAAGCGGTCGAAGTGGTAGAAGGGCTCGTAGTAGTAGACGGACATGATGATGTAGATGTAGCTTGGTGATTCGGTGAGTGTGTTTTGTGTTCGAGTTACTGATGCTGGTTCAATAGTCCGGCGAAGTGCTGACTTTTATACTCCTCAGAACGTTTGCTAGAATCTTCTATGTATTGACTGTGCGCTGCGTCAGCTGTTGAGCTGTGTCCCCGATCGACGCGTCAGCCATCCCAGAAAGTCCCGGAAAGATTAGTGGAACTTGATAGAACCTTCGAGAAAGATGAGCTATCCTTTTCAAGACATTCCTTTTGCAAGGTCAAGAATTCATCGAGTCAAAGTGGTCCTAAATGACCGGATAGGCAATGCACCAAGCCCTCAAACGAGTGAGCCCTTCTCCAATCCTTCGACGACCAACGCCTACTTCCCGGAGTGTGGGACCGGCCCTAAACCTACACGTGACATACATGACGTCACGGCTACATTATCATAGATCCAGCTTGAACCTTGCAGTCGTTTCTGGAACATTCGCAAATGGCGTACAAGGCGGCGAAGGAAACATACGGAGCATTCGAGAAAGACATTCTAGTCGTGTTGAACGATGATAAAAGGCCTCTGCCCGCTGGTGGTTGTTCTGCACTGATCAAACACACAAACATCTACTCTACAGACAACTCATCGCATCGTATTCGCAATATGTCTATTTTCTACTACGAGCCTTACTACAACTGGGACCGCTTCTTTGACGAGGCATTTACCTCTCGAGCATCCCGCTCTAACACCCAAGGCCAGCCTCAACAGAGAGCGCTGGCAGAGACCTTTGACGTGCCAAGGTTCTTGAAACCAAAGTAAGTCTCCTCTTCCTCGTCCTCTTTCCCGTGAGTTCACTCAACATCTCTTTCTCTCACAGAATGGATCTACATGAAGACATCGAGAAAAACCTCGTCACAGCATCCTTCGAGTTCCCTGGCTTAAAGAAGGAAGACGTACAAATCGAGCTACACAATGGTCGGTTGACCGTCGCCGCGGAGAGTAAGATCTCCGAAGAGCACGAGAAGGATGGGTATGCTGTACGTGAGAGGAGGTACGGGAAGTTTTCTAGGACTTTGCAGCTTCCTCAGGGTGTGAATGTAAGTGTTTTGGAAACATCTGAAAATGAAATGGATAACTAACTGCGATTCTGTTTAATAGGAAGAGGAAGTAAAAGCTTCGATGGAAGATGGTGTTCTTACTCTGACTTTCCCGAAAGCCGGTGCTGAGGCTACACCGAAGAAGATTACTGTTTCGTAAAATTATAAAAGGCGCGTCGAAGTGATGTGGATCTAACAAAGGACTTCTGTATTTGTGTATATCTTGATTTGTAGCTGTAGCATAGTTGCGTTGAATAACACTCAGTAATGGTAATGTTATCCAGAGAGCTGGCTGTTAAGCAGTGCACATATGTGTATACCACTCATTGAAAATTTGTCTCGAATGAAATATCCACCGTTCATCTCCAACAGAAGTATAGGTATAGAAACGAAATCTGCAGCACGGACACCGAGTCCCAACGGACTTGAGTAAAATAGTGCGGCAGAAGGTGGGAAGGGCAGATCATCTCAAGTTTTGGAAAACTCAAAGGCCACGGTCATGAGTGCACAAGCTATCCGAGGATATCTTTCTGTTACGCTTCGATGAGGATTTCGAAGTACGCGGGTAGTGTTTCTGATATAGACTAACGTACAAGGTCGAGACCGAGCACTTCCGCTGCATATCTTAACTCTTTTACCAACACACGTCGCTTCACTTTCCTCGGAGTACAACGTTCCACGCTCATACGTCGATTTAACGGCAACAGTCCAATGAAGAAAGTGAGCAAAAATGAATTTGTTTATATTGAGTACAGCATGCGATAGTGTCAAAAGCAACACGGAAGAAAAATGAGCAATTTTAATAAACCTAGAATGTGGAGAGGGTTGTCAGCAGTCTGTCGGAAAAGAAAGAAAAGAGAGAGAAAGTGGAGAATATCAGAGAACCGGTCATCGACGTAGCAGTCCCAAAGGGACGCTTCAGACGGCACTTCCTAATTGCATTCGGTTTACAAATCGTCATGCGAAAGGTGTGTCGTAGGAGAAATATATAGCATTAGTACTCACCATAAGCATTGAGGACAAAGTGAACAGCGGACGACAAAGCGGCAGAAGACAAGAAAAGAATTTAAAGTTTCGGTGTTTGAGGTCCATTTAATCTCCGCCTGAATTCGCCGCACTTCTCCGCTGGCCTAGACTGCTTGCTAATTCTGGAACTTCGAAGTTCGGGCGTTATTAGCGTCACGATCGACCGTCGCGTAGGGCCAAATTTTTGCTTTGGCCAGGCTTTTGGCTCTCTCTATTTCTTAGCGAGAAACAATTCCTTTCTTTCATGTCTCCAAGTTATTGCTGATATTTTGCCAACTCTACACACGATCTTTCAAGTTACGCCGGTACATATTCAAGTTCAACACGGTCTGGTATGCAACGAGAATCTTCCAGCTATAATGGGGCTTCTTCGAGTGTATACTCGAGTACCAGAAGCAAGGGACATGCTTTGACTATCAATGTACAAAGTGCTATGGAATGGAAAAAGCCTCACGCTTTGCAGGTAAGCAACTCAGGCTTCGAATCTTTTAGAGTGTTTCATTCATAACGTTCACATATTAGGAATGTACCAATTCTTCTGCTTTGACACCAGGCGGCTTCCTCCATCCACAGTCTGCCACGGAGTAGTACGTATATATATAAACTTAGTATTCCGCGTGCAATCTCTAAGGATGTCTTCTCGTTGCAGCACTCCAGACACTAGTTACACTTTCGGTGTTCCTAATCCGACAAACTATCACCCACACCGCCAATCCCACTCACCTCTTCCCACTCCCTCACCTCTCCCCACCCCCTCTCACACCTCCTCGCGATACCAACAGGAGACACGTCGTCTGCGTCGTTACTCAGAAGCTGAACAAGCGCTTGCCCACGTAGCCGAACACATCACCGAGACACCTCCAGTGGAACTCCAGATACGTGCTCTCAAGCAGGCGGCCACCTTCATCAACGAACAAGCTGAGGATGCTCGTGAGAGATCTGCAAAGCTGCGTACTATCCTTGTAGATCGCAATGCCGACCCTGCCCAGTACGAGAACGCTCAGCGTGAGAGGTGGATGGAGGAGAAGCGGCAGGTACTCATGGACGAAGAGCTCAAAGTTTTTAAAGTGACGGTGCATCACTTGGAAGGCAGCAAGAGCGCGCCTACGTCCCCGAGCTCTAGTGGGGCCCAGGAGGTCCCGGAACCCAAGCCACCGACTTCCACGAAATTACGTGCTAATCAAAATTTGGTCAAGTTTCTAGAAACTACATCTTCCCGCACTCGCATGCGAAGATCCTCTCGGCGTTCGTCGTTGGAAGTCAACTACTCCCCACGACGGATGACTATGAGTGATGTTACACCCATGCGTCTACGTCCGTGGTCTATGACCTCCGCCTTTGCCGAGTCGGTGAAGGCACATGTGCGCTCAAAGTCACACGATGTATCGCCGACTTCACCGGACCAACGCACCCCACTGTCAGCTCCTGCAGCGGTAGGAGCACAGAAAGCTCAGAGACGAAGTGGGCCTCCTCGAAAAGCCTTGATACGGAGTTCACTGGCTTCTGTGGCTGAAGATGTAGCTGACTCGTTGATGCCTTCCGAGCCTGTTCCGGAGTTCGTAGAGGGTCCTTCCACCACGGCCACCACAACCTTCTCTGCCCCCTCCACCCCTTCAACATCCGAGACACCGCTTAGCAGAGACACCACCCCTGAACATTTCAAGGCGGACGAAATGACACCCCGGCTCAACAAATTATTCGTTGACGATGGGGATGACGACACGAATGGCACAGCCATAATATATTATTCTTCAAGCCTCAGTGAGGACCGTCGAGCCGAGATTCTCGCACAGGAGACGGTGATTGAGTTACCAGATTATGCTCACGATCTCCTAGAAGATTTTGAAGCCAAGAGTTTCATACATCCGTCTCTTCATCCGGGGCGAGGTCGAGTCCGGAGGTCGCTCAGCTCCGATTGGAGTGTACTTGCCGACGCTCCACGTTTACCTCCTTCCGTTCCCGTTCCCGTTCCTTCGACTAGAACGACACAATCTAATGCGTCCCTATCTCGGTCGAACGACTCGCGCTCGTCATCACCACGCAAACCATCTCACCGCTCATACCCTCCTAGCCACCCTCGACCGTCATCGCAAATTGGTTTGCTGAAACCTAAACCCTCGTTAGATCTAGGTCCAAGTAGCCGGTCGTCGCCGAGGAAGAAGGTCCATTCTCTACTTTCTATTTCTGAGACTGATACTCCGGGTTCGGGCTCGGGATCATCGGCGAGTTTGTCTGTGGCGGGTGGTGCGGATGACGAGGCGATTGGGAATGAGCATTCTCAAAGTCAGAGGTCCTCACTTGTTGTTTCGTTGTCGGGATCTGGGGCCGAGGTTGCTAGTCAGGAGTCTATACCGAAGATGTTGAGGAGGAAGTTGTCGAAGAGAATATTTCCTTCGAAGAGTACGATGGGTGTTGCGCAATGAATTTGAAGTTGGAAGTTGACGTTGCATAGTGTGGTGTAGGCTCAGTCTGGTTGGGTTTCTCACTCGGTGGGTTTACTGCCCATACTTAGATAACATACGTTTTGGATACGGACTTGGCATTCTTGCATCTTCATCGTTCATTTTCCATGGATTTGTTCTTGCTTTCATGTTTCATGTCTGTTGTCGCGATTTTTTCATATGCGGAATTTACGCATTTCTTTTTTAGCTGACGAATAGCTCGTCTCGTTTCCTTTTCTAATTTTACGTCTTGCTCTACTGGAGTTTTCTCTTTTTCTTATGCTCTTCATGGTTGTAAGTAGGCACTGTATGATACTCTTTTCTCGTCTTCTTTTGGCGTTCATGTCTATCCTGCATCTTCATTGACTCTTGTATATTATATCTTCTTGGTCTGTTAGGGATAGATAATGTCAGATATATAGTACTCAGTGGACTGTTTGGATTTTGTCACTCTAACCTCAGCAGGAGGCTGGCATAAGCTGGCATACCACCATCCTGCCACCGTCACTGTTCAGTGGGTGGGCGCCTATTGTAAGCGTGTCAAGGTCGGGCGCTTATTTTCTATCTTGCACCCTGCGTCCACCATCCACTGGGTCGCACTCTGCAATTGAGCATCCCCCCGGACCCCAGTCGATACCATTTCGCTCTTCAAGCTATTAAATGTTGTGAAGACATCTACAGTGCACAACTGGAGAAGCAGTGGCTGCCTTAACCGCTAGTTTTAACGGAGCTTCAACATCGTCAACTCAGAACTGTCAAGCTTTCTGCTCTCTGGCTTTGCGATGAATGTTGATGTTCTATTTTCTTGGATAAGGCCGTTGAATTTCTTAGCTGCCAGGCTATTCAGTGCGCTGGACTCTCAGACTGTTATCGTTATCTCGCTCAGCACCAGTTCTCTTCTGCTCGACCGCCTGCTTCGAAAGGTTCCTAAAACACCCTCGATCACCTAGACAGGAACTGAATATCTTCAAACCGTTGGGCTTACGGCTCCGTGTAATCTCTCTGAAGGGTACTTGATCAAGAAATCTCTTGTCTCCGAGCCTTTGACTGTGGCGTGCGGTCGCTTTGGCACTTCTTCAGAACCACAGACCTCCTTTTCTTTTTCTTCACAATCGGAATTCCTGCTCGCGTTGGATGAATGGTCAAATGCGTCGGGGAACTGAGCTCAACTGACAATGGCCACTGCAGTACTGATGGTTGACCACATCAATCAACAATCAACAAAGATATGGTCAAATCCTGCGCGTCTATTTTCCGCTTCGTTCTGATCTTCCACCATATTCAGCAATTGTTGCCACCGATCAATAGATGCTCAATGGATTTCTTTTTTCGTGCGTTCGGAAGGGCTGTGGACGTGGACGCGAACGCGACTATTATGCGCTTGGTAGGTTGGTATATATTCCTCGCTGGGCTTTTTGGGATAACCACATCGAGCCCCCTCAAATCTCGTCTTCGAACTATAGACCCTCGCACCCAAAAGGCACTGGTTGCTTTCTGCGCTTTGGCACCGTATTCCTGGTCATAATCCCACCCCGGTCTTTCAACTCTAGTTTCTCGTCTCGTATCTTCCTGAATCATGCTATCTTACGAATCACCTATTACCCCCGCTGCTGTCCTTGCAAGACAAGGCAGCTTCAACACACTCTTCAATAATCAATTAAAAGAAATGAACATTATTCCCGACGACGCGAAAATTGACGTGAGGGGTTTGGAGACGGAGCTCACGCTTAAGGCGTATAGTATTCATGTATGTGATTTTCTTTTAAATTCGTTTATGCAGACACTAACGTTAAATCATTGGGTCATATAGCAGGCTGCCCAATCCAGCTCCTCAGCTATACCGGACGCTGCTGAATCTTCGTTCCGCTTTGAGGACTACATCAACTTTCCCCCTGAAGGACCATCCGATCTCTCTACTCCTTCCGCCTCGTCTCAAAATACCGTTGCCATCCATAACTCGAATCTGCCGTCTTCTGGATTAATCGGCCGTTCTGGCGCCGAATTAAGGCGCGCTCTTGAGCTTCAGATTCAGAAGCAGGACGTTGAAAGGGAACGAGAGCGCTTGGGGCTTACGACTGCGAAAAATCAGTTAAACCTGGCCACACAATATGTCGAGCCGCCATCGCAGGAGGCGGTCAATGCTCCTGGGTTCCTCGGAGGAGAGGGACAGGGTTGCGTCGATATGGCTGTGTTTCTTGCGAATCAGGGTCCGGCTGTGCAAGCTTCGAGCCTACAGGGTGTACAGTTTGTTTGGCCGCCATCACAGGGGGTTGTGGGTGCCCCAGGGCCCCTCGGGGGAAGTCAAGTAGCTACGAATGGGCTCGCTACCCAGGGTCCACCACCAAGGACTACGTCTCCTCCGAGATTCCATCATACCATGACCCGGTCTCAGACTGGATTGTCCCAGTTCAAGAAGACTTGTGATGAGGATTCTGAAAACACCGTGACTCCCAAGAAGGCTGCGCCTCGGAAGAACACCACGCCCAAGAAGAAGACAGCCTCTCCGGCGTCTGCTAATAAGAAGAAGGAGCAGGCTACGAAGGCTGCGGCGCCCAAGAAAACTCGATCTCCGGCTTCTCCTGCGGGTAAAAAGAAGGAAGCCGCCGCGAAGTCTGCTGCGAAGGTAGCGACTCGAACGAGCCCTAGAAAGGCGGCGTGCGCGAGGAAGAGCGGTTAAGTCTAGGGCTGGTTAGTTTAAAGCTATGAGCTACATTAATGAAAGCTATCATATATTGTATATGTAGTATGTCTTTAATTCTCAGCTTTGTCTCACTCCTCCTCCGTGACTGCCACCTGAATAAGTCTAAAAATCAATAACCGTAAATACACCTTATATTAGCCCCGACTGGACTTATCCGCTTTAATTCAGTTTCTGCGGATTTCTTTGCATGCTGGCCCCCTACTCGGTGGTGACATCCTCTCTCTCGTTGTCGACGCAGCTCTCATAATATTGTCTTTTGCGCTGAAGTGTTGAGAATTCTGACAAAGGGCGCAAGGGAGACCTATTTCCTGGAGAAAGGTAAGCAAATTATAGCGAGATTACATACATACAACATAAAAAATTCCATCGTTCCGCAAATCCGAAAGATAAAATCTATTCACATTCGTTTCACACAAATCTTTGATGTTTGCCCAATCCACCAATGGACTCATCCCAGTTGCAGTGCATCTATGCAAATCGATATGTCTGCCATGGCAAGCCAGTCTAATCAACAAAGATATGTTTCAAACGATGGCCTTCACCATCTAGCTCAAGATTCGTACAATATGAGTACTCCTGATCTTGGCCAACCAGAATCTAGTGATACTCCTGTAAAACGAAGACCCGGTCGTCCGAAGGGCAGCGGAAAGAAACATCTACAAGCTGCTGATTCACCACCAATTCCGAAGAGACCAGTGGGCCGGCCTAGACGAGATGGCCTTCCAGCAGGTTCTGTTGGTCCGAGCCGACCTCGAAAGAGTGACACAAACTTACTAGAAACCTCGATGTCGGTGTCCGGGGTGCGTCTCTTTTCTCTTTTCTTCTTGTCTGGTTTATTCACGCGACATGGCAGAATCAACGCCATGCTCTAGCAGACACAGAAAACCTTTCCACTAGCCCATATGTCCCAAAATCCTCAACAAAAGGAAAAGCCCCGGCTTACTCTTCTGAGCTTAATTCTGACCCTGATGAATGGGCGGAGCTTGCTCGCAGTAAATCGGGCACTTTTCTCTCTACACTGGTCAAAGCCTTAGCCGAAACACCTTATGCCAGTTCCTCGGGAGGCCTTACTGTCGAAGAAGCATTCAAATCGCATTTAATTTCACTTGCTCCTACATCATCCCAAAATCAACACATTCCATCCCTGTATTCCATTCTCAAGACGTTCTGGCTTCCCTGCTCACCCGCCTATTTTTCCTTGACTGCATCGACTTCGACTGCACGCACACCTTGTGATCACCGCTTCTTGTACTGGGATCCTCAGCCTCTCGTCTTTAACGGAATCGCTTGCTCGTTCTGCTCCTCCCCTCTTTTGAATCAAGGTCGCATACGTTCAGGTCCAATCAAAGTGCACGATATCGAGCGACCTTTCTTCGTCATCGGTTGCGAGTACGTTTGCAAAAGCACCCATTGCACCAACGCCACAAGTGCAGAAGGGCGCAAATTTGCTAGCACGGATCCGTCTATCCTGCGTGCACTACCGGCAAAGCTCAGAGACGAATTTCCAGCTCGATTGATGTATAGCGATGCTGATGCGGGAAGTGGTCCTAATGTGTGGAATTGGCAAGCGCTGGGGGTTTCCAAATTGCTATGGAATCTAGTTCAGAGCTGTGTAAAAGTGGGGTTGAGGAAAGAAGCTATTCTTCAAATCATACGCGATGTGCAGAAGGGGGTAAATGAAGTCAGCGATGAGAAGAAAGCAGAGGATCATGAGGGAAGTGAGGGTGGGGATCGGTCAGCTGCAGTTGCCAACGGCGTTTCATCGTCTCAGCAAGGTAACACTTCACCGTCCATGAGGCAAAAAAGGCACGAGGTATTCGAATTTTTCTCTTTTTTGAACTTGATGTGCTCAATTTGATTTCTACAAACTGCAGGGGTTCACTGACGCATATAATAATGCCTGGAAAGCTAACACTGCATCCGTTCGTACCAATGGATCCCAGTCGGCATCCCATTCAGCTTCCCATTCAGCTTCTCATTCAGCAGCCCATCCAGTATCCCATTCAGTATCCCATTCATCATCTCAACCGGTATCTCAACCTACATCACAAACGACATCTCAACCAGCATCTCAACCAACATTTCAACCCGCTGAACCGTCGCGTGCGGTGGCTTCAATAGCAACCTTGACGGCTCAAGGCAATCAAAATAGTGGTCCAGCTTCAGGCCAACAGCCGTATGGATCCTTCTCCCAAACACCGGCTTTCCAATTCCGCTTCAATTCATATGATTTCCCTTCTGCTTCCACCGTACAAGGCTCCCCGGTAGCCAGCACCGCCACTCCATCGAGCAACGCGACGTCCGATACCTTGACCAGTTCTACAGTTCCACCCTCTGCCAACGCTACGCCCATTCTCACTCATAGTACCCCGAAACCTACCTCCATGATGCATTCCCAAAATACGCTCAAACGATCTTATCCATTTTCTAGTCATCCAGAGGAACATTACCAGACTACCTCAACCTCAAACAATAATAGTACAGTTGTCTTAGGGGACAGTAATCCTCGAAAAAGAAATCCAAGACACTGCTCCAAATGTGGTTCTGTTGACTGTAGAGGGAAAGGCGGACGCATTTTTTGCGCGAATCCTTGCAAGGATTGTGGAAAGCTAGAGTGTAGAGGAAGGAATAGCAGAAGACCTGACAAGTCTTGTACGGAAGGATGGGATTGATTGATGTGACTGATATAGGACCTTATCTTGACTATTCGATGTTTGTATTGTGTATCTGTTTCTTGTACTTACTTACCCTGAACACAAAACCTTCTAGACACGTAGAAAAAAGTTACGCGGGGCTTTTTGGTGACTGACTGAAGGGATCTAAGGTGCAGATTAACTTGTCATTAATGAACAGGACCCTAACTGATTCCAGCAAGCGCGCTTCTATGTCTATTTTAGGATAGGATATGTTTTTTCATGCCGAATCTGACTTACGTAAGTACCAGAGATCCCCAATTTATTCCTTCGTGTACTTGGTACTTATCATGTCCACTCTGTGCCCACCTTATCTGACGACATATGATACTCCATGCAGTGAGAATTATGGCTTACCCTCTGGCTAACTTTGGCCGTGATACACACGGACACACTGTCGGTTTATTTCTGACCAGCCTATGTTGGATTTCCCAGCATGGCTTCTACTCCTCTCTCCACGGATGCCTCCCTCACCCTCCTAAACGACAACTCTGAGAAACAAGTCGCTCGTTCAAATGCTTTCTGGACCCGCAGGAAGATTGTAGGTACCTCTGTGGCGTCGGTTATCGTTGTCGTTCTTGCGGTCATCTTGCCTGTGTATTTCGTTGTCATACGACCGCATCGAGCAGGAGATTCAACAACTGGAAGTGGGGGGTCTGGAGGCGGGTCTGGAGGAGGGTCGACGAATCCATTTTCTCCATCAGGCGCTACTGTACGTTCGTTGTCGCTGACTGGGCTAGACAAGAATAGCCGGCTGAGGATGTTGATGTCATAGACTGGCGGGGATGGTTCAATTGTCATCACTGAGAAYGGSACACAGTTTGTGTATAACAACTCGTTTGGTGGATACTGTAGGTCATCGATTTTCGTGTCTTCCACGAGTCGTTTTGGTACTCAGACTAATTCAATGTCGCGTGCGCGTAGGGGTTCAGGATCCGAACAATCCGTTCAACAATGACGCCCGGCCGAACTCGTGGACCCCTCCATTGAATTCTACTTGGACATGGGGAGTTGACAAAATATACGGTGTCAACATTGGCGGGTGGCTTGTGACAGAGCCTTTCATTGCACCGACTCTGTATCAAAGGTACCCCAATGCGACGGATGAATTTACGTTGAGCCAGGATATGCGCTTGGATACTGCTAATGGAGGAATCAATCAGCTTGAAGATCACTACAAGACGTTCATCGTGAGTGGTACATATACGTGCATCTTCATGTATGAGGCTTGAACGGAGGTTGCAGACCGAGCAAGACATTGCCGAGATAGCAGGCGCTGGGTTGAATTTCATTCGGGTTCCGATCGCATTTTGGGCTATTGAAACGTGGACTGACGAGCCTTTCAACGAACCTTTCCTAGCGAAAACATCTTGGACGTGTGTATATTTTCATGAGCTGAGCGTGTTTCCGGAATGGTTGCTGACAAATTGTTCACAGATACTTCTTGAAGCTGCCTGGATGGGCACGCAAATACGGTTTGAGAGTCTGCTTAGACCTTCATGCGTTGCCTGGATCGCAAAACGGTATGTGGTGTAATTGTGACGTCTACGGTGAACAAATTCTAAAATCCTTACTGCATTTCACAGGCTTCAATCATTCTGGCAGGTCAGTTGTTCATGAAAAAATTACTATATTATATTTAAATCTGCGCATAGACTATCACCCGTGAACTTCCTCGCTGGCAATATGGGTCTCGCTAATGCTGAACGCGCCCTATACTATATCCGGGTACTCACGGAGTTCATTTCCCAGCCAGAGTATCGAGATTTGATACCCATCTTCGGAATTGTAAACGAGCCTCTCGTCGGGCAAATTGGCGTTTCCCAAATTACCAGCTTTTACCTGCAATCTCATACCATGATCAGGAATATTACGGGACTCGGGACAGACCATGGACCAGTGAGTTTTCGCCTATGTCTAAACAGGTCTTTCCCAAATAACATTCCTATAGTACATCGCCATCCACGACGGATTTCTTCCTCAGTCGACTTGGTTCGGTTTCTTGCAAGGTTCTGATCGAATTATGCTTGATGATCATCAATACTTTGCTTTCGGTGGAGAGAACCTCAGCCCCATGGCTGCAACGGGTCCTCAAGGCCAGCCAGGAGGCATTTGGCCGAAACAAGCTTGTGATAACTGGGGGCCCAGTGCAAACGAGAGGTAAGAGTGAACGTCAATTGTTGTTACGTTTCGCTGACTTCGTGCTATGCTCAATTTCCAGCCAAATGAATTTTGGTGTTACGTTCGTAGGAGAGTGGTCTAGTGCGCCCAATGATTGTGGTTTTTTCTTACAAGGTGTAGGCGCAAACTCTACCAACCCTCAATGCCCGGAGTATTTGGACTGGCAGAACTTTAACGACACGCTGAAGCAGGTGCTGATGAATTTTGCTCTGGCTAGCGCTGACGCTTTCCAGCACTGGTTCTATTGGACATGGAAAATTGGGCCCACGCAGAGCGGAGATATAGGCTCTCCACTTTGGTCCTACCAGCTTGGGTTGCGCAATGGTTGGATAGCAAAGGACCCGCGTACATCCTTTGGCAAATGCGCATCTCTTGGAACTACCGTGGATCTCTTTAATGAGACTTACCAACCTTGGCAGACAGGCACTCCGTCTTCCATACCTGCGTCATCTTCATCTAGCTTTCCCTGGCCTCCTTCGACCATCAGTGGCGCTAGCGTTCCGGTTAGCATTATGCCGACATATACCAATACTGCACCCATCATTACGCTGCCCCCCGCTACATTCACGAGTGCACCGAGCTCAGTTACATCTGGCGTTGATGGCTGGTTTGATAAAAGCGATACGTTGAGTGGCGTTACGGCAGTTTCGGGATGCACCTATCCTGATGAATATAATGGAATTTTCACTGTAACGCCCACTGCCCCTTGTACCGGACCTACTTCTTAGCTCCAGAACTTCTATATAGTTTCCCGCCCCAGACGCTTAGACTGGTGTACACGCTCACGACTATCTTTATTGCTTTGTTACCTTTGTCGACCTATATTTTTACATAGACATTTCTGTTGCAAAAACAATCTTCCTACTGCTGCTAGAATTGTAAAAACTCTACATAGTAGTAGATTTGTATAGCACTTATCATACACGGAGCGCGGACTGTTTCACGGGTTATCTTTGTTTCTTATACTGTAGTAACTATTGTAGTATTTCTTCCGCACGACAAACTAGTCCCATCACCGGACACTCCAGTGCACATCCCTATTCACCCTAGCCCATTCAAGCCCCGAGTTTCAAAGTTACATTGTTCATTTCCCCTTTGAATCCTTGCGCTCCAATAACATGCGAGGGAGCGGCAAACGACATGTTGGCGAGTTTCATATACTCGCCCCAGATATCGAGATCTGTAGTCCAGTATTGCCTTTCAGAGGAGCCATTGATGAGCGCGTAAGTGTGGTTGAGGGTTGCGTGAATCTCCACGGTTGTGAAACTATCCGAGGGAATGTCGACACCTAGACTGTAGCGTAAGTTCGTTGTTGGGTCCTCGAAAGCCAAGGCATCGAGATATAAGATAGAATCGCGACCGGAGAAAAGGACGACATCGCCGGACGCGCTTTGATTAGCCGTATGCGACGACGCTGAGGGTTTCACAGTGAATGTAAGGGTGTAAGGAGGGCCAACTGATTCGAAGGAAGTGTTTAGAGGAAACGAGGATACCTTCTCATGCTGGAACACCACGGCAGGGGCTGATAGTCCGACGGCACGATTCAAATTCTGTCCGGGAGCAGCTGCATTGAGTATAGGGAAGATACGTTCAAATTCGTCACGAGAAAGACCTGTATCTCGAACATCTGAACCGGCCCAGGATTTCTCGCCAAACACCGCGAGACTCTTCGCTAGCTGGTAGTATATTTCCAGCGGTGTCGTGGCATTGTTTCCCCAGTCATTCCACAGAGCCATGATAGACCCACGTAGCAAGGAGTTATCGATGGAGGTGTTGTTGGTCGCGTCGGTGGAAGAGAAGATGTTGGGTGCCCAGCCCTTGCCATCTGGCGCACCTTGCCACATCTTTAATGTGTCCAAGTCCCAAGGGAATTGATCTTGGTCGGAGGTCTTTCCGTCCAGATAAAGGAAGACCTGGTCTGAGTTGATGATGCGGTAACCCTGCTCCATGAGCTGTACAGGGATAGAGCCGCCAGGGAACCACCAATGCTGGATTGTGACATTCGTAGATATCGCTTCAGTAGTACTAGGCTCGTTCGTTCCCCATATTCGAATGGCTTTACCGCTTTTTTCAAAGATATAGTCGTTCATCTCGTTAACGAAAGTGATGTAATCGTCAGCGAGAGATGCATCGTATTCATCCGCTCCAATAGAAACTTCAGCAGACGTGAACCATGGTAGAATTTCATCCCAGATGGATTTGACGGTGGGTGTCGTTTCCGGGTAAGACAGGTTCAGCAGGTCGGGCGAGCCTTCAATCATCAGCTCTGGTTTCCACTTGGTGATTGCAAGAGAGTGCGCCGGAGTGTCTACTTCCGGAATGAGCGTGACTCCGTGCTCAGAACAAGTAGTTTGGAGGGCTGTGAATTCCTCTTTTGTCCAGCTCTCGTTTCGGAGAGGCACGAGACCTGCGATCGGAGAACCCTCGGGGGGTTGGAAGCGGAACGCAGAGTACAATTCACGCCAATTCGGGCTGTATAAGAATGTACTGTCGTAGACAAAGTCCGAAGCATGTAGATGCATTTCTTGGACTTTAAAAAAGGACGCGTAGATGCATAGATCGGCTTTTGAACGTTCACATCAGAAGTTTATTTGCATTACGTCTCAAGCAGCTCACCTAGGAATGAAGTTTCGAACCAGTGTCGTCCAGCATCAATCATAAAGCCTCTGATCTCCCACCCAGGATTGTCGGAGCCGGATCCTGAAGGGATGGAGGCAGGATTGCTACCATTTGCGATCGACATAACGACTTGCTGGAGGAGTGTTCTTGTTCCTAGAGTATTTACGGTGAATATCCAAGCTTATCATGATAGTATTGAATGAGCATTCACCCCACCACGCTCCAATAGCTTCAACACCTTTGATGGTGTAAGTCTGACTGGTGATATTAAATTCATATCCCTCGCCCGTAGTTTGACCGTTGAAAAGAGTCAGGTTCGAAACTCCCAGAGTCAAGAACACAGTGGGAACATCTGAAGTACTCGAGATGGTCCCGACTAGCACGTCAGAAATGTTACTGAATCCAGTTACAGAGATGAGGTCGGAACGAAAAGTCTGAGCGAAGCTTAATAGGGAAGGAGTGCCAGAATCTTTGAAAGACGAATCGACCACTATCCGCAAGTGTGAGGTCACAGAAAATGACGGAGAACTTGATTCTGTGAAGGAGCTGACAGACGGTATCTGTGGCTGAAGCAACGCTCCATTCACAAGCTCAGCAGCTACGATACAAAGCGAAAAACGGCGCCAGAAACTAAACGGGAGACGCATCAGGATAAAATGCAATGATAAGGTGAGCCCGCCACACCTTCATGTGGTCCTAATTAGAAGAATCATGACTGCCGTATCTACATATGCCTCCCCAACTTCGACGTCGTGGTAGTTGTCCAGCTGAGCTAAATTATCTAATCTAATCAGGTCATTCAGTTCTTTGCTGTTCTTTGACGCCTTTTGACGCTCCCAACAGCTACTATTAGCTCATCCTCATCATGCTTCAAAGCCTTAATACAACTGCAATTCAAATATGGGGTCAAAATCAATAGACCAAGTTGCAAGATTCGAGAAGGTCCGAAAAACGTTACTTTCATGATCATCTGTACTTGAAAGCCGTTCCTTCGAAAAAAGTCTTTGGGGAAATCGTCTACCTTTGAACTCATCTACAACTCGTTTAAGAGTGAAAGTTGTCTCTCCTTGGCACTTTTTAACACTTGGCTTGTCGACGGTCCTTCATTTCACCACACCTTCTCCAAAGAAGTTCCTGCGGCGCTACCTGAAATTATCTGATGAGTCGATTAACCATCAGCTCAATGTGCAGGGGGCGTGGTAGCGCCTGCAAGAAACCTTGCCATACATCCACTACTTAGATACCTTCGACATGGACGTCTCTGAGAAAGATAGCTCTACCATTCAAGTTCAGACTCAGGCTGACAGTGAAATGCCTGACTGTGACGTGATGCATATGCACTGTACTCGAGCCAATTTACCTCATGTGCTGGACTTGACAGACGAAATCGGCCAGATATCGCAGTACGCGGTAGCCCATGGAGGATTTTCAGACATCTACCGTGGGCAATGGTCACCACCTGGTGCTCCTGATCGCTCAGCAGGAAGGGGACATGTCGAAGTATGTCGCATTATTAGCCCCCGGCGCTTTACACCTTTTAAACTGCTGCTTCAGGTCGCAATCAAGGTTCTACGCGTATTCACCTCTCAGCAGTGGGATGGAGCTAAAGCATTGAAGGTTTGCTTGACTCCTTCATTACCTTTTTTTTACCTTTCCGTTCATCCATCTTTTCGCAGCGCTTCTCGAGGGAAGCAAACGTGTGGAGACTGTTGAATCATCCGAATATTGCAAAATTCTACGGCGTTTCGTACCAGATGGCCGGAAGACCTTCGCTAGTTATGCGTTGGTATAGTAATAAAACAGTTCCGCATTACCTCAATTCACGGCCAGATGCCAAGCTGAGAATGGTAGATTTTTTTTCGCTTGAGCGGTGACAAGTTCAGATCGATAAGCTGCACATATTTTACAGATCGTGGATGTCGCCGAAGGCTTAAAATACCTGCACACGCTAAATCCTAGTGTCGTTCATGGCGATCTCAAAGGGGTGTGTATATCTTCTTGCCTCGCGTATGTGCTATTCATGTTAATCATATCAAGAATAACGTGCTCGTAGATGACAATGGCAGAGGCGTGATTACTGACTTTGGACTTGCGAGGGTCATCCAAGACTTGATTCCTTCTGGAACAAGCACGCTTGCAGGCTCGGTCAGATGGCAAGCCCCACAGTTGGTTTTCATTAGTGAGGACTCGGATGACGGTGAATTGTTACCGGCATATCCTACCACAGCGTCGGATGTATGGTCATTCGGCTGTACTGCTTTGGAGGTGTGGTCCAAATCTTCTGGTGCCGGATCGTTGCTGACGCTGAATGCTGTTCGCTACAGCTTCTGACAGGAAACGTGCCCTACGCGCATTACCACAACGATTGGTTTGTTGTTTACGATCTCATGCAAGGGATAAGTCCCTTGAGATCTTCGGATGAAGCTATCCACCAAGTCTACCCTCTGCGAGATCTGTTGACAAGATGCTGGGCTTTTCATCCAAAGGACAGACCGACCATGGAAATAGTGTTGCGTGAGCTTAAATATATTCTGCACCACCATTCTCTGTAGTCATTTAAGGACATTCGGACATGTAGCATGGCTGTAGATAGAATATTTTTTGTTTTTTGAGTCAATGTGAATGTGACGAGCGCGTTACGGCTCCATTTCCGCGTATCACGCTTCGCGTTAGAGAGTTCAAAATGTTTCCTCCACTAGTGCCGAGTGGATCACACTTAGACAATCACCTCTACTATCTACCATGACCTCTCGTGAAATTATAAATCTACAGGCTCGTCATCGTCTCACTTGCAGTTACATGATACTAACAAAGCTTCACAGGTTGGACAGGTTAGTTGCCCCAAGAGCCTTTGTTTCGTGTAGCCCCCTAGTTGACGGTGATCTACTCGCGATGCCACGATGACAGGCCGGGAACCAAGTCGGGGAGGCATTTTGGAATATGCTCCTTGCAGAACACGGGCTTGATCATGATGGCGTACGTTGAATGTCCTGAACATCTTTAACACACTGAAATTCACTGTTTTTCGACGTCATTTAGAAATATGTAGGATCGGACCCTCTTCAACTTCAACGAGTACGTCTTCAAATCTTACAAGGCTCCTCATATACTCATCTTTATTCGTGTAGATGGGAGTCTACTTCACCGAAATCGAGTCTCAGGGTGCTTTGAGATACGTTCCACGAAGTACGCAGATTGACTTGGAAGCAGGTGTTTGCAATCGGGTGCGCTTCTCTTTCTTTCAATCACTTCTCTCTTAACCTTCTCTCCTTTATGATAGCTACGGAGTGGACCTATTGGCAAGCTATTCCGCCCGGACACATACGTCGCAGGTGAACCTGGCGCTGGAAACAATTGGGCCAAAGGATGTGCGTCATGTTCATCTTTCATATCGATAAAATTACTAATTTGGATCTTCTAGTTTACACAGAAGGCATGCTATTTTCATGGGGACTCTGACATGCGTATTGACACATTGTTTAGGTGCTGAGCTGGTAGATCCCTTGATGGTACGCACGCATTCTTTCTTCTCGTGTATCGTTTGCTTGGTAGTAACGATTTATGATATACAGGATGTAATCAGGAAGCAAGCAGAAGCATGTGATACACTTCAAGGATTCCAACTCATACATTCTCTTGGTGGAGGTACTGGTGCTGGTTTGGGAAGCTTGCTACTGTCAAAGCTGCGAGAGGTACGCGGTCTTCGTATTCTTTTCACCATCAAGGAGCCTGTCTCATTCATACATTTGAGTAGGAATACCCTGATAGAATACTCGCCACCTTTTCCATTCTGCCATCACCGAAGGTTGGTTATCTCTCCGTTGGACGTTTAGCGCCCTTCTGATTATTCTGTTTAGGTATCAGAAACTGTGGTTGAGGTATGCATATGTGTTCAATAAACAACAGATTTTTCGAGATCTGACTTAGGGTTTAAGCCTTACAACGCGATGCTTTCTGTCCATCAACTCCTGGACACCAGTGACTTGACTGTCTGCATAGACAACGAAGCTCTGTCAGTATCTTTCCCATCACTCTCCAGAGACCAGTTTCTAATTGATGTATATAGCTACGATATTAACACCAATATCCTTAAGATAAAGAGTCCAAGTTTCCCCGAGCTGAACGACGTGCGCCTTGCACATTTTTATAGCTTGTCTTTGCTTGACGTGTAACCCATAGATCATCTCAAAAGTCATGTGTGGTATCAGCACAAGTCTTCGATTCCCTGGGCAGCTGAACGGGTCTGTTCCTCTGTAATAGCTGGAAGGTCTGTCTTACTCACGTTGACGCATCTGCTGTTCAGTGATTTACGCAAACTTGCCATGAACCTTATCCCCTTCCCTCGTGTAAGTCAGCTCCACATTCGTTTTATGCTCAAAATCTAAGACCGGCATATCAGCTGCACTTCTTAATGCCCAGTTATGCCCCTATATACAGCACTAAGGCACAAGCCTACCAAGGGACGTCTGTGCCCGAACTTACTCAAGCGTATGATTGAGTCCTTGTCCACTAATGGGGTGTCTTTCTGACAGTTGTCTGTAGATTGTTCGATAGGAAAAACCTGCTTGTTGCCTGCGACCCTCGCTTTGGGTTCGTCTTCTTGTTCTTTCATTCATTCAAATCACAGTAACATCCCTCTTTAGTCGTTATCTCACTGCTGCAACGATTTTCCGCGGCAATGTATCGTCTCGAGAAGTGAGTGAATGGGTTTCTCTTCGGTTCTCAGAAGTCTTGACCTTAACACGTTTTAATCTAGGCCGAGGTAAGTGTCAAGTTTGCTGAATCAGTGTGGACCTGTGGTGTCTAAAAGGAATACAGGTTGCAGTACACGATCTACAGACAAGGAACTCGCAGCACTTTGTCGAGTGAGTGCCAGTCATTGATGTCCGTATTTGCGGAAGGCTAATGGTATTCTAGGTGGATTCCCGACAATGTTTCAGTTTCTTTGGTATCTGTTCCCCCAGTTGGTCAGAAACAAGTACGTATCTGTCTATATCATGTGATTATGTGGTATCTGATACTGGTGAGATAGGCCGCTACTGCACTTGCAAATTCCACTGCCGTCCAGGAACTGTTCCAGCGAACTTTAGAAGGGGTTAGTTTGCATTTCAGCTAATTTAATTGGCAGAGCTGATAATTAACTTTTTTCGCAGTTCTCTGCCATGTTTAAGCGACGTGCTTTTTTGCATTGGCTAGTCTTGTCGATTTGTATTCACGGCCTATCGCTTACATTCTTTTCTCATCGTCCAGGTATACGGGAGAAGGTATGGACCCTATGGAGTTCTCCGAGGCTGAAAGCAACACACAAGACTTGATGTGAGTGAGCTATGACTCTCCGTCTGACATGTGAGACTAACATTGAACTACTTTCAGCGCTGAATACCAGCAGGTGACTATCCTTTCTCACTTTCATCCACGCTGGCAATCGTTTTTGACATCATTTGTTTATAGTACCAGGAAGCCGGTGCAGGCGATGACGAAGAGTATGAAGAAGAATACGAGCCTGAAGAGGAATAACGTCTATGCTACAGCAATTGACATCACATCTAGCTAAAATAATGGTCTATATAATCGTAATATGTCAGTCATTTTCAGTTACATGGAATATACCGCACATTTCTAGCATTTTTTGAGTTTGTTGCAAGATAATTCGCCGCACGCCTAAACGACGTGGATGAAACGTGCCCACCCCATTCTCATGGTGCGTTGTTAAACCGCTTTTCCTTCTCACTATCTCATAATTTGTGACCCGGAAAAACCTCGGCTTATCTATCTTGGTGTCTATCCTCGTCTATCTTGCGGAGATCGGAACGATTGAGCTGTTCCGCGGAAATCACGGGGTCTATCGGTCCATTCTTCATAAATACGAAATAAGGCGCGACCCAAGTGCACTACAAGACACCATTATGACCCCCGAAGAACATTTCTTGCAGCTTAAGAAAGAAATCGCAAGCTCTTACCCTGATTTTCAGGAGCGCGCTTCCCGTGCTTGGGCTGAAATTATCGAACAGCTTGGGCAGGTTACAGAGTTCGTCTCTCAGCAAGGTCCTGATGTACGTATCTCGTTGAACATCGTAGCGATATATGTCTGTTGCTCAAGACCTTTGTAGTACATCCCCCAGGTCAACTTCTCGGAGCTTCAGTCTCTAAGCCCCGAAAAGGTTGACGAGATTCGACGGAAGGGCACCGTCGTTATCAGAGATGTAGTTGACGACACTGAAGCTGCTGCTTGGAAGAAGTCGCTTGAGGAATTCGTCAAGGCGAATCCAACTGTCGAGGGTAAGTACAAGCCAACAGCACTACTCAGCGACTGAATACCTGATACCGTGCAGGTTTCCCCGACAACGACAAGCAATTTTTCCAGCTCTAGTACGGCACATTTATACGTATTTGCTTCCGTCTGATCTTGTCTTTTCTTTAGTTGGACGAAACCTCAAGTACAGGCTCGCTCGCACCCTAACATGCTCGCCGCCTCCACTTGGTTGAACAACCTATACCGACCGTCGCCCGGCGGGAAATTGGAGGGTGTGGATCTATCTACTCCCCTCACTTACGCAGACCGTTTCCGTATCAGACACCCTGGCGTCCAATGGGATGCTCATCCGCCTCACATCGACGGTATGTTCCTCTCCCATATTAAATGTTAGAAGATATTTATACCTATCCGAACAGGCGGGTCTATTGAACGCTGGGAAGACCCTGTGTTCAGAACATGCTTTGGGGAAATCTTGTCTGGTGACTGGCGCAAGCACGATCCGTATGCTCTAGACGGTCGGCTGAATGCCCGCTCGTCGTTGTACAAACGACCGAACCAGGCAAGCAGGGAATTTTCTTGAGCTTGTGAGAAACAAAAACGATTGACACCTGCGGATGACAGGCCTCTATTTTCAGAACTTTCCAGGGTTGGTTGGCTATGAGGTATGTATAAGGCTGTTTTAGTTAAAGTTTTCAGGACGTTAAAGGAACCTCTTCTTCCAGTGAGACTGCACCTACCCAGGGAACATTGAAGGTCTTCCCCGATGTACTCCTCTCGAACGCTTACATCATTCTTCGTCCGTTCTTCCGACCCCTCGTACCCGCCAGGTCGAAGGAGATCATGGACCCAAAGAACTGGGAATATGGTCAGCAATCGTCCTATACGCGCCTGGGGTTCAAATGTACTGATCTTTGGCGGCGAGACGTTTAGATATTTCTTATGCCGAATTCCCCGGGATTATTCCTAGAGATGGGGGCTTTACAGGACCGCGACCTTCACATGAAACCCATCCTAACATGATGCTCGACAAGACGATGACATCGGTCCCGAAAGTCTCTCCCGGCGACGCTGTCTTCTGGCACTGCGACGTTGTCCATTCGGTTGAGCAAGAACACACCGGCACAGGAGATTCTGCAGGTAGGCTTGCTTGTCTGCGCGCATCTCTCTACGTTCTTATTTTGCTAATGTTTATGTATCTAGTCATGTACATCCCTGCTGTACCTGCTACTCCCATGAATCAGGCTTACATTGAAAGACAGAAAGAGTGTTTCCTTAATGGCATCCGCCCTCCTGACTTCCCCCAAGGAACGGAGAAGTTCGAGGGTACTGGGAAATCGAGCGATCTTCTTTCACCCATGGGTATGAAGGCTATGGGATTGCCTATTGCTGTTGCGTAATTCCCTGTAGTAAATTTCATAAGTTGACACACCTTTTGTTGTAACTGTAATCCATGCACATTGAAACTATGTATTATACAAGTACAGAGTGCGACAGCTATAAGTACATTTTGGACAAGTGCAATCAACCGCAAGAAGTTTTCGACTAGGCTGCATTTCAACTCTCAAGTTATCGTGATCCTCTTACTGGCAGTTTCCTTACTCGACTTTGGGAAGGTAATTGTCAAGACCCCATCCACCATAGATGCTTTAATGTCCTCGTCCTTTAACAAGATCCATCGTGAGTGTCCCAATCGTGTCCTTGAATTCCATATAATGTCTCACCGTAACACCTTGA
This sequence comes from Neonothopanus nambi, assembly GCA_003987895.1. NCBI lineage: Eukaryota > Fungi > Basidiomycota > Agaricomycetes > Agaricales > Omphalotaceae > Neonothopanus > Neonothopanus nambi. The sequence goes on from RCHF01000147.1 coordinate 64,637, forward strand.
GGCAACTGTAGCCTACGTACGAGAGAACCTCCCAAACCTTCTCTCTCGTACAGCATACCCCTCTCTCGTGTGCTCCTCAGAGATTTTGCTGTCCGCAGATACCGTCATACGACCGTTATGCACATCGATCTGTACATCCTCTTTTGTGATTCCAGGGAGCTCAAACGTGGCGGTGACAGCATTTCTTCCGGAATCTTCGTGAAGGTCCATGCTGGAGATAGGCAGATATTGTATTAATTTGAGCGGCTCAATACGTGTACTTGAAAATAACTCACCTCGGCCTCATGAACCTCTGCACCTCAGAAGTGCCACTTTCGAGCCGCCTCTGATTAGCATTACTGGATGCCCGAGGGGAAAAACTGTCGTCGTAATCGAAGAAGCGGTCCCAGTTGTAGGCTCGTAAAAGTAAAGAGACATTGTGGTTGAACTTGAAAACTTTGAAAACGATTGCAGTCTGAAACCATAGGTCAAATGCTCTTATAAGGTATCGGAATCCATATACATAACATCATACTTACAAAATGAATGATGTCAATTATACGTTCAAAGTCTACACGGTCGTAAACAATGTCGTCGTAAGTTATGTCTGAAGACATGTGAGCGCAGCTTTCTTTGCGGTCACCGTCACTGCCCGAGTTGCTCCAACGTCGTCTAGGCTAGACAATTGAAGTAGCAGTGCCATATTAACGAGTTAAGATGAAAGTAAAGATCAGTATGCTGGCCAGATATAAGGAATTATATCAAGAGATTCGTGGAAATGCTGCGACGACGTCCAGGTTCAAGCAGAGCTTACTGAACTATCCGTATTACTATTCGGGTATAGTATATCAGTCACGTGGTTGAGACGCGCCTAGACTCTGAGTCCGGATCTGAGGCTCTCTCAGCTCTAACGTCGACCTTGCTCAACGTTTACTCGAAAAAACTACACCAGCCGCTCAATCCAATGATCAAAAGCTTGAGAACACTGTCGCTGTCGATTAAGGGGATACATCGAGGTCAAGGTGGCGCTGCCTTCGAGCCTAGCTCTCTTCTCTTTTCAATTCCATTCGTCCGAGTTGCTTTGGGCTTTGGTAAGGCTTTAGAAGAGGGAGAGGCTTTTAGTTGGCACTTTCGCTTGGTCTTATTATTCTGGAATTAGGCCGTTTCAGTAATGGGTAGAGAGTCAGCCTCTCCGAGTCTGCAAGTACTGCATTTGTTGCCTTGCCATGACCAGGAAAACGGTGGATTCGACTCGACTCACGTTGAACTTGCCCAGAATCCTACTTTCACAGTTGCAGAATGTCACCATCCTTTCGAAAGCTCAATACGAATACGGCATGCAATGATACCATTTTAGCCTAGTCTTTGACTTGGACTTTTGTCTGTCTTCTGCGACGCGAGTACGCTGGAATGCTGGAAGAGTTCCTGGGCCTGTCAACCTGTATGGATAATGGATCGATGCAGGTACTCTCCTCCCATGTTCATGAAATTGGTGATTCTTAGCTTCTATGTCTAGTCGCTAGCTGTCCTCGGTGCTCCGAATATGTAGGTTTACCATAATCTTAGGCCTTAGGTCGGAATTTGGCTTGGACTTGGAGGTTGTTAGTGCTTCGTGCGGCTGAGTGACTGACTGACTCTACGACAGGATGCTACAAGTAAATATTCTTGGACTATATAATGTGCTGCATATAAAACCCGAATGACCAGAACTTTGGCGTTCCCAAATTCTGTTTGCTCCTGAGTGGCACACTCTCTACTATGCAATTACTCTGTACGGGTTCTGTTTTTCTCATTCTCGGTCTAGGTGTGCTCAGGCTCGTACATGCGCGGCCTTTGGACGCCGTTGAAGTCGCCGCCGCCGACGCTGCCGCTGGATCGTGTTTCCCAGCCCTGGGTTTTACTATGCCATCCTCTGTACCATCATCTAGTGCCAACTGGTGGTGCCCTACAAACACCGAATATGGATTCGTAGGCTTTAGCTACGAGGTTACAGCTTGTAAGTCTAACTCAAAGTTCAGTGCTGAAACACTGAAACGTTTCGAAAAAAATTAAATCTTTGATCACGTCGTTCAATATTTGCAGGTCAAAGTCTTTCCCAGCTAAAGAACGATTTCAAGGATATTCGACAGAAGTTTAATGGGAGATATGTTCGTTTGTATGGGGCTTGTGATCGTGATGGGTTTTAGTAAGCGTGCTATTCCGTCATTCCTTGACGAGATATAGTGAATCTAGGCTCACTGATTGTGTTTACAGCAACGATATCATCGAGGCTGCATGGGAATCTGTTCTCGGTGTGCACGCATTAATTTGGGTAAGCTCGTACTACGCATCTCGCTATCAAATTATCCATCCATCCATATCTTCAGTTTGGTTTTGACGGAGACAACGAATGGCAAACACGCCGGGACAACCTCCTCAGTACCCTTCACTCCAACCCAAAAGCCCCCTTCATCACTCGTGTCGTACAGTTCGGCTCGGAGCCTTTATACGATGATGTCCTTTCACCGGACGATCTAGCGACTCAAGTTCGACAAGCTAAGAATAACTTGACTAGTCTCAAGATTCCTGTAACGGTTTCGGATATGGCGTACGTATGCTTTGGTTTGTTAATGCGAATGATGATTGTTGACACTAGGGCCTTGGGATTGGGATTGGGATTGGTAGATATGGATATCAGGTTAGTTAAATGTATTTGTTGTGAAACGCCGTAATGAGCCTTATATTAATTGATTGGGTACCTACTTAGGTCCGAGGAGGTGCAAAGTCCGTCTTGGATGCTATCGACATGATCGATGCACATATGCTTCCGTTTTTCTCGTCACAAGCTTCTACGGGTGAGTAGTACTTATCTCATTCAATTCGAACTTAGGAGGACGCTGAGTCCCAATGGTGCTTTCAGCTAAGAATTCCTGGCCTCTTGTTACGAATGATTTGAATTGGTACGTTCGTTCGTCCCAGTGTCCTGCAAGCTGCCTGAGCTCCAGTGGTGCGTGTGTGTGTTAATTGTTTTTGTTTTAAATATACTATCAGGTTCGTAAATAACGGAGAAGGAAAGAAGATTTATCTCAGCGAGGTAGGTTGTTTCGCACTAGTTGAATCTCATGAGACGTCTACTTACATACTTCATTAATCACTTCTTCTCTTCCTCTTCTCTTCCTCTTCTTTTATTTAGAACGGCTGGCCATCTGCAACCTCCTCCAGCGTCCAACCCAACAGTGCCAACGCCGTCGCTAATGTTCAAAACGAACAAGTAAGCTTGCCTGCTTCCTTCCTTACATCCTATCTCCGCTTGCTTGCTTGCTTGCGTCGTAGTTCCCAAAAATCCTAACCGTTTCCTTTTGCCCCCCGCTCTAGGACTACTACACCCTCCTGGACTCAAACTGCCCCTACTTCAAGACCGTCGCTGGCGGCGGAGTCGGATGGTTCGCACATCTTTATTCGGATAATATGGAGCCCGGGTATGGGATTTATGGAACGAATGGGGTGTTGAAGTTTCCTTTTAGCCCCAGAACGTCTTGTTAGGATTTGATGGATTGGATTGATTTGAATGGGTTTTATGGGTTCTTTGGGTTTTAGAGGTTTTTTTTGGTTCTTTTGAGGGTCTTTTGAGAGTTTTTTTGGGTTTCTGCGTGTCGACGAGGATGTACTTGTGTATTTACTATTCAATCGCGAGTTTTTTGGGCTGGCCCCTGGCCCCTGGCTTTTGGGGAGGTCAGAAACAGGTTTTATGTTACTATTTTGAGCGTGCTCTATCTCTCCACGGCCACTAGAGACAACAATCGTCGATCGGGATTCGGGACCTGTACCTGACCATCGCACAACCTCAAGGCCAGGCCTCAACGTAACGATAACAATGCGTTGACTTTCATCTATGTACCCTACCCAATGACAACAACAAGCAGAGGATCATCACATTATAGACAGTCCAAGTATCAAGTATTGTTTCAGTGTCCCGTCCCATTCCTTTACCTACTATGTACCCGGTACCCTTAAAAAAACCGACCAACCAACCAATCAACCAATCAATCTAACCCAGCAGAATTCGCAGCAGGAGACAAAACCCTCCTAGCAGGTTGTCCAGCCCCACCCATAGGTCCACCAAACAACGAAGAAAGCATATCTCCAAAGGGATTAGCCGCTTGGTTTCGTGGGGGTGGGATGGCGAAGTATAGGGTTGCTAGTTCTTGTAGAGCCTGTAGAAAGCGACAGCGTTGAGCGTTAAGAGAAAGGTACTCGTAATAACCATAGCATAGCAAGACAACGTACCCTCCTCACATCATGTTGAGCAAGTACACCCCCTCGACTCTGATACGTCCCACACAACCTAACCCAACTCTCTCGCATCACTTTACTTCTCTCACCCTGCGCGCGCTGGCAGGTTAATACAGCCAACTGAGAAAAGTTGATTATGGAGTCTTTTGTTAGGGTGACCTCGTCATTCGAGCCGACTGGCATGGAGGAGGAGGTTGAGGTAGAGTCGATGTGGATGGTTCGAGGGAGTAAGGAAACGAAATGGGTTATGAATGCTCGTGCGGCTAGGATATTTCCGTTTAGGAGGTACCTGGTAAACGTGGGGTAAGCGGATGGATGGTAAGATAGATAGATGTGGGATGTGATAGATTGATACACACGGAATTGTTCCTCGTAATGCAAACGGTCCAAAAGTGTTGGTAGGTGATGCCCATTGTATGAACATCTCCGCGAGTAACTTTGCACTATCTCGTGAGCCTGAGGCTAGGAAATGAGGTTCGGCGGGTTCGAATGAGCCCTCTGAATTTCATCCGATGATAATAATAATAATAAGATGATATATTAGCTTTGCTTGGATCTACGAGGAAGAAAACAGCTAAACCATCACAACGCACCTTTGTACAATAGCTCCCCGATATAATGATGCAGTGCTTGATCACCAGCCGGACATGGCCCGTGTTTAGCTGACCAGCTGAAGAAAGAGGGTTAGATAGTTAGTATCTGGAAGTGACAGTGGAAGTATTGAAAGTACGCCATACGCACACTAATGATTTATCTATCAAAGTCTTCCTCCAAGAACCTGAAGATCCAGTCAAAGCAATAAGCTGTGTGATTCTTCCTGAGGCGCATAACGCCAACAACAACAGACATCAGTTACAGTGTACACCTCCACTACCTCCTCCCCCTACTCACCTCGACTCTCCGTACCAACCTCCTCCCTCTTAGCCTCATAAACATCAACCAAAAACCCCGCCAAATCAACCCCACTCCCCACCTGCCCACACTTAAGCAACTCCCTCGCACTCTGAAATAACACATCGATCGCCACATCGTATTGGTTTGATTTAACGTATCTCGAGGCGAATGTACGTGCTTTTTGGTGCGCTTCGTAGGGTGACGTTGGGATTTGGGGGAGAATTGCAGAAAGAGCTCGGGAGGCGGACATGGTTGTTGTAGAAAGTGGAGGAAAGTTCGGAGTCTGATTTGGACGAGCGGCTAATGTCGATAAGGCTCATTTGTGATTTTGTTGACCGTTTTGCTTACAAGCCTACTCAAAATCAAACGATCACCTATAAGTATTGCTACTGATGTTCCTCGCGATTACGCTTGACACGAGTCCTCACTCAAAAACATTCACTAAAACCCATTGCTATTGCTAAAAAAGGCAAGACCTTCAAGTGCTTGCCAAGCACACCCCAACACCCGCTCAAAAAAAAACCGCTTTGACCTCCCGGAGACATGCTTTCTTCGGTGTCTGGTGGACCTGGGGCTGGACAACCTGCTAGAAGGGTCTGGTGGGTTTTCCCTGCGAATTATACTGGATTAGATTGATTATGTAATAATTGTAATACTGTAGCAAAACATAAGTAAACACGTGCCTGAAAGAACAATAGGGTCACTTTCACTTTTGTTTGCTATCACTTTTGTTGTGCTAGTATAAAGCGTTAGTTGACTGAAATGGTGGAATATACTCGTCCCTTCGTCCACTGGTTGGCATTAGACTTTCTTTTCTCTCTGCTCCCTGTGGGTTTAGTAACGACTTGAGCTTGACGCTGTCTATAATGTCTCTCCTTAAACTTGCTTCAATTCTTGGCTTTGCTCGTTTGGTAGCATCTCATGCCTGTAGGTTGATTTTTTGGAGTTCAATTTCAGGTTCACTGACGACTCTGTAGCTATCTTTCATCCTTCTATGTACGGGTTTAACGTAACAGCCCAAACGTTTCCTTATGACAATCGGTATGTCTCCTCTCATCGTACCTCAATAATCACTCACATCTTGTAGACCCGTCGCTCCACTGCAGGACATGACCTTCGACCAATGGTGGTTCCACGGTCACCTCGACTTCCCTCCCAACCCCGGTGACATCTTCGATCTTCCCGCAGGCCAAACAGCCACCACAGAAATCGCATGCGATAAAGGCGCCACGACATGGTTCAACTCTTCCGAAGGAGGCGACATTCGTCAGGGGGATAACGTTTGTCCGGGTCAGCCAACTAAAGAGTTCCACGCGAATAACATTGAGGATACGAGGGGGTGTGCGTTGGCTATTGCGTATAAGAATGATGCGAGGGATGTACAACCGGAGGATTTTACGGTGTTTAGTGTAAATCAGACGTGTGTGTGGACTAGGTTCACGGATTTTCAGGTCCCGGAGAAGATGCCGCCGTGTCCGGAGGGGGGATGTACTTGTGCGTTTTTCTGGATTCATGCAGTAAGTTTTTCTTTTTGGCTCCCCCTCGGGTTTCTGTAGCTGACTGCGTGTCTGGTAGCCTGATAGCGGTAGTGAACAGAGTAAGGATACTATCTCTTGGTACTGTTTCTCGTTGACTTATTATATCTTCTCTAGATTATATGAACGGCTTTAAATGTAACATCACCGGTTCAACTTCCAACGTTGCTCTAGCCAAATCCAAAGTACCTCGTCGATGCGGTGCAGATCCTCTCGGACACAAGTTATTCTCAGCTCCGGCTAACTGTACCTATGGTGCTAAACAGCCGTTTTATTGGGATCAGACAGAGCAGAATAATATGTTCGAAGACGTCCAAGCACCACCCTTCTACAACGATCTCTACAACTTCCTCGATGGAGCACAAAACGATATATTCGAAGATTCGTATGATTCGATACCGGAACCCTCACCGGTAGCTGCTATGCCGATATTGGCTAACCTTTCGATACCGGGGCTTCCGATTATTATTTTGAAGCAAGGAAACGCTACCGCTAGTCTTTTAGACCCGTCCGACGGTGAGACGGCTAACGCGACTGTGAACGCCTCTCCTTCTGGTGCTAGTGCCAGTGTCAACTCGACATATGCACGGCGTAGTACCACTGGCAGTTTATTAGACCCCGACTCGGATACTCGCGATGGATGGAAACGAAGTAGGATCGCCGCGAGGTGGCATCGGAGGCAAATGCGTGCGGTATCGGTTCGCAAGCAGGGTTCTCGCGGTTTGGATTTGAATTTGAATGAGAGGAGGAGGAGGGGGATGGTTCGGGGGTTGTCGTGGTTTGCGGGGAAGTATAGGCGTTGATCGATTGATCTGGCATGAGCGCTGAGCGCTGGGCTTGAAACTTGCGCCTAAGGCTGAGGCTAAGGTGACTCGGAGGTGTGACTGGTTCACTCCCGCCAGCGGAACGCAACGCGACGATCGCGAACGTTCAACGATGATCATGATCATGGCATTGTTGTAAAACTCAGATGTTTCTGACGTGTAACGGTGTAGATTCTGGGTTGTGGTTAGATTACGATTACTTACTGACATTGTAGCGATAGCATAGCATGGCATTATGTATTTAATCCTTTCCTTTCTTCCTTCACTTGTGAGATTGGTCGATGAGTCGATGACTATCAGCGTTCCGAGGGAAGCTAGCTGCAGCTAAGCGCTGACATGGACCGTTTGCAAAAGACGACTTCAAGGTCGTACTATGTAACACCCACACCGCAGTACTAATTTAAAGCCCGTGGGTTGCATCTCATGAGCGTATCCATCTTCTGTGCTTGACACTTCGTCAATCCGTCTTCACATTCGTGTGTTGCGCATACACACATTCTTCATAACATGAGGCATTTAGCGCACATTCTGTGCATGTGCCACACGATTTCAGCTTCTTTCTGTACGTATACGTAAGGTTCCTTTTAGTTGCTTCCGGCACCGTTCCCATGATTGATGTCCATTAGTAGAACATGTTGGACCCAGGACTGTGGCTTGAACATACGGAAGATACCGAAAGCTGTCAGGGTCAACAGCTTCATTCAAGCAATCATCAAACATCCCTTTCTTTCTTTCTCTCACCATCCCACCCACATAAATCACCTTTTGAGCTAGTAGCAAAAGGTAGAGTGGTCATATTACTCTGTATACATCCATTCCAAGGTGTCTTACCACTTATGCATAGAAGAGACTTACAGAATCCACAATGACTAGTGTTGACTCTGGTGGAAATACTAGGTGTGTTGTTAGTATATGATATTGACATTTCTTTGACTGTGTTGCTATGTATCTAGGGTAGAATCATTTCATAACAACTCAAACTTCAGTGTCCAGAACAGTCATGTTCTGACTGCTGGTCATGATATCCATTATAATTATATTACATGTAAGTCAGGCAGCTGCTATCATAGAACAAATGTAATCAACATACTGTTATGCTCTAGCCACTGATACCAAATCTGAAGTCTTGAAGTGGCTTAAAGCACCAAATCCAGCCACTAATTTTGGTATTGCAAGGGATAGAATGCAGCAAGGAACAGGCCTATGGCTTCTTGATCATGAGAAGTTTGTCAATTGGAAACATAATGAGGGATCTCTGTGGTTGCAAGGAAAAGGTACATGATTATATTTTACTGTAAGCTGGTGACACTTGCTGATACTTGTATAGCTGGTTCTGGAAAGACATTTCTATGGTAAGGAAGGCTGTTTAAGCAAACCATTTTTTTCTTTTAGTTTTTGAGCTGATAGCTTTGTAGTACCAAAGTCATTGATGAAATCCTCAAAGAAACCTTGTCAAGTGAAGACAAAGCTCTTCTTTGTCACTATTTTGATTCACGTGATGAGTCAAAGCAAACTTACCGAGGTCTTCTTTTATCCTTGGTAGCTCAGTTGGTTTTCTCCTTTCATGGCATTCCACCAAAGCTACAGAAGCTATACCAGAAGCACAATAATAGTGCTTTTAAAGAACCATCTATTCCAGATCTTGAGCATGTGCTTAATACTTTACTCTCCTCTCTGGCATCTGGAAAAGTTATCTATGTTATGATTGATGCCTTTGATGAATGTAAAGAAAAGGAGAAGATCATGTCATTGATGCAACCATTGCTTACTTTGGGGAAGGTTCATATGCTTATCACAAGTCGGCCCATAGGCTACTGCCAAAGAGATGAAAGCATTTTCTTAGAGCTAGAGAATGTCAACTCTGATATCAGCACTTATCTGGACTCTGTAATCAAAGAGCTGGCAGTAGTGAAGGATGATAGTAATCTTTTGGAAGCAATCAAGGAACAATTACTAGCCAAAGCAGATGGACAGTGAGTGGTGGCCTTTGGACTCTAGATTGAATATTGACTCTGACTCAATATAATATAGATTTCGCTGGATTGATTGCCAGCTGACTAGACTTAAAGAGTGTGGAACACCTAGAGCAATGAGAAAGGCACTGAAGAAGCTCCCAAAAACATTGGAAGAGACCTATAATGAACAGCTTCACAAAATCAGTAATGATGATGACCATAAAGATGATGCCAAGATACTTCTTCAATGGTTGACATTCTCATTTCAGCCATTGTCAGTGTTGGAATGTCAAGAGATTCTGGCAGTTGACTTGGAGGAGCAAGTCTTTAATCCAGAGGATAGGAGTCATGGCCTTGACAAGAAGCTTTACAAGATAGTTGGATCTGTGTTGGTTACTGTGAATTCAGAGAAGATAGTACAGTTGGCACACCATTCTGTAAAGGAATTCTTAAGCTGCACATATACTACAGTACCTCCCCCATTCTTTGAAATCACAGATCACTTGGCACATCAAGCTATTACACAAAGCTCTATTATCTATCTTTTACACTGCTGCCAAGAAATGCTACAGACATGGCCAAGATACCTAAGTCTATCAGCCTTTCCACTTGCAAAATATGCTGCAAGATTTTGGATGAGACATGCAGGAGCACTCCAGCCAATGGATTTGACCACAGTGGACCTCAGCATGAAGGTGCTAGAGAGTTCTTGGACTATATACCAGTGGTTAAGAATTAGTCTACCAGTTAGGACATGGAGAGGTACTAAGTGGCCACTAACAGAAGATGGAATTGCAACACCATTGTATTATGCAGTGTGGGGTGGGTTATATGATGTAGTGGTGTGCTTGGTAAACCAGGGAGCAGACATCAATGCAGGTGGGACTGCACTTCAGATGGCTGCTTTTACTATGGATGAAGCAATTGCAAAGCTGCTTCTCCAGTCAGGTGCAGAAGTAAATGCTCAGGGTGGTCACTATGGAACTGCTCTTCAAGCAGCTGCTTCCACTGGAAATGAAGGAGTTGTGAAGCTGCTTTTGCAATCAGGTGCAGAAGTAAATGCTCAGAGTGGTGAATATGGAACTGCCCTTCAAGCAGCTGCTTATAAGGAAAATGAAGCAGTTGTGAAGCTACTTCTGCAATCAGGTGCAGAGGTAAATGCTCAGAGTGGTTACTATGGAACTGCCCTTCAAGCAGCTGCTAAGAAGGAGAATGAAGCAGT